>CAUYRT010102311.1:0-24644 GCA_963574885.1 Lepilemur ruficaudatus
TTAATATTTTTTTTTTAGTTGGCCAATTAATTTCTTGCTATATTTTATAGTAGAGAGGAGGTCTCACTCTTGCTCAGGCTGGTTTCGAACTCCTGACCTTGAGCGATACGCCCGCCTCGGCCTCCCAGAGTGCTAGGATTATAGGCATGAGCCACCGCGCCTGGCCTAGTTTGCTTTTCTTTTTAGCTGGTTGTTAGTCTCATCCTTGCTGTTAATATCATTTTATCATGTAACAAAGGTGTAGTATAAACGAAGCTTGGTGTAGTGGCCCCTGCCTGTAGTCCCAGGTACTCAGGAGACTGAGGTGGGAAGATTGCTTGAGTCCAGGAGTTCAAGGAGTTCAAGGCTACAGTGTGCTATGATCATGCCCGTGAATAGCCACCATGCTCTAGTCTGGACAACATAGTAAAACCCCATCTGTTAAAAAAAAAAAAAAAAAAAAATTAACATAATCAAGTCAGACTGCCTGAATTCCAGTCCTAAGACTATCACTTAGTTCTATGTCACCTTGAGTAAGTAGCTTATTATCTTTAAGCTTCAGCTTCAGTTTTCCTCATTTGTTAATTGGGGAATACCTCGCATGCCTTGTGAGGTACGGTGAGTGCTCTTAAGCTATCGTGCTAAGTACAGGGCTTGGCATGAGCTGCCCCCCTACTGCACTTTCCTGAAACAGTCTATCATGTCTGCTGATACACACGTGTCCATTTAGAGCAGAAGTTGCCAAAGTATAGCCCGTGGGCCATATCCGGTCTGCCGCCTATTTTTGTATAGCGTGTAAGCTATGAATATTTTTTATATTTTTAAATGCTTGAAAAAAAATCAAAAGAATATTTGTGATGTGAAAATTATATGAAATTCAAATGTTGGTGTTCACAAATGAGGTCTTACTGGAATACAGTCACATGCATTCATTGACATACTACCTCTGACTGCCTTTGTTGCTTCGGTGGCTGAGGTAAGTGGCTGTGACACAGAGCGTGTGGCCTGCACAGCTGAAAGTGTTTGCTCTGTGGCCCTCTAGAGAGAAAGCTTGCTGCTTACTGGTTTGGAGGGACATCCGTGTTCTAGATCCAGGGTGTGTAGTTTGATAGACACACCTGTGTGATCACTTTACTGTTCTGCATTCACGTTTCCTCATCTATAAAATAAAAAATTTATGCATTCCTTTATTCGACATATATTTATTAAGACCCGATGTTGGACACGGTTCTAGACACAGGGCCACTGGTGTGAACGAGACAGATAGGTCCCCGCCCTCCTGGAATGAGCAGCCTGGTTGGGGAGACAGTGAGGAACAGGTAAGCAAATGCATCACGCAGTATTAGAGATGGGTTCGAAACAGAACTGAGATGGGCCCATGGGATTCTCTGAAACACTTTAGTTTTTCCTTTTATACATAGTCACGTGTTCAGCTATCTGAAACACTTTAAACTGGGGGGTCAGAGAGGAGCTTTTACAAGTGGCGACATTTAAGCTGAATGGTAAGTAGGAAGCAGTCGTGCAAAGATGAGAGGAGAGAGCCTTCCAGGCAGAGCGAGCACTGGCGCCAGATGGTTGAGCGTGGCGCATTCGCAGACGGGAGAGGGCCAGCGTGGCAGGGGCCTAGTGTGCAAGAGGGTAGGCCGGGTGGGGCTGGGAGGGCTGGTTCAGGTTGAATTTATGTCCCCCCAAACAATAGGTTGAAGTCCTAACCTCTGGCACCTACAAACGTGACCTCGTTTAGACATAGGGTCTTTGTGGATATAATCAGGTTAAGATGAGATCCTTGAGGTGGCCATGATCTAGTTGGACTGGCATCCTTATGAAACAAGGGAAATGCCTCATTAAGACAGAGATGCATGGGAAGCACATCATATAGCGACAGGGGCAGAGATTGGAGGGATGCAGCTGCAACCCAAGGAATGCCAGCGATGGATGGCACCACCAAAAGCTAGGGAGGAAGCCAGAAAGGATCCTTCCCTAGAGCTTCAGAGGGAGCAGGGCCCAGGTAACACCTTGATTTCAGACTTCTGGCCACCAGACCCATAAGAGAATCAATTTCTGTCATTTGAAGCCATCCGGTGTGGGGTGTTTTGTTAAGGCAGCCCTAGGAAACTAAGACCCCTGGTGAGGATTGGGATTTTATTCTGGGTGCAGGAGAAACTCCTGGCGTTTCCAGCAGGGGTGTGGCATCATTTGATTTGCACATGGAGGATATATCTATGTGTAGTATCGAGAAGAGCTGATCGAATAAACACAGGGAAGCCAATTGAAGGCATAAGATGGTGGTGACCAGAACCGGGGCGACAGCAGGGGCTTTGGTGAAAACGCACATGTTCAGAAAATATTTTGCAGGTTGACCAGCAAGACTTGCTGGTGGATCAGAGGTAGGGGATGAAGGAAGGAGAGGCCCCGAGGACAGTTCTAGAGTTTTGGAAACTCTGAGGTTTCTGCCAGTTTGTAAAGTTTGTGGAATTCGTGAGCACAATGTTCGTCTATCTGGAGATGCCATCCTGAATTCCTGACTGTCCAGGAATGAATGTGGGTGTATCCAGAAATGTCACCCATCTTGGCCCAGCTGCTTTGTCTCCGCTGTGAGCCCGTGGCAAGTGCTGGCTGATCTCCCTTCGTCCAGCTGCCCAGTAGTAATTAATAATCCCTTTATGTCTGTCTCGTCAATAAATGTCTTCTCTCTTGACCACGGAGAAAGGTGGCATTGCAACTGAGTGTTCTTATCACTCTCCAGTTTATGGTGACTTGATCTGACACCGGTTTATTAATCATTGGTTACATTTATTGGATTATTTCATTATTGCCCTGGAGGGAGATAAATGCGAGGTCTCGTTACCATGAATGTGAACTTAGATTTTTAAAAGTGTCGATGAACTCCGGTGGTGCTTTAGACTCTCTGAAGGGAAGTCCTGTGTGTGTCTGAGTTACTGTGATGTGATTTGTATTGTAGAACCTTCTTCATTTGGAAATATATGGGGTTTCTGATGGGAGTAGAGCTTGTTTGTGAAAATAGGACACAGACACCATAAGCCCTTTGCTTCATATACACCAGAGCCCTCTGGGATCCCACTCCTTGTTCTCACTCCAGTAGGGCCCTGGCCAAAACCCCAGGCCCCCTGGGCATCCGGGAGCCCCTTCCTGCCCCTCAGACAGTGGCCGACAGAGAGGGAGGGCTTGACGTCTCTTGTTGGAACTTGGCTCTCACTTTTGCACAGATAATTTGGGACTGTGGATTGGGTTTGATCCAGCCACTGCTGGGTGGTGGCAGTGGTAATGCTGAGTGGCTGAGAGTATATACCCTGAGGTCCAGATGCCTGGGTTCAAATCTGGGTCCTGCTGGCTGTTGTCTCTGTGACCTGGGGGAAGTCCCTTGAACTCCTCCAACCTTAATTTTATCATCTGTGAAATCAGGGGTCGTGGTGGAACCTAGTCACGGATTTGGGGCACGAATGAACGAGATGAAGTTCTGCAGCCCTCAGCTCACGGTGTGCAGCTGGTCCGTGTTACCTTGATCCGCTGGTTAAGCTGGTGATGGGGTCCCCCTGGGATACTGCATCTCTAGTTCCCAACAATCGACTTAAAAGCCTTGCTGTGGGTTGGGGACCCCACGTGCCCAGATCTTTTCGCTGACGTGGTCACTAACATGATGGCATTCCCTTCTTCTCTTAAGGAGAAAAGTTTAGAAACATTCTAGCATAGCTTTGGAAGCTATGGGGGGAAAATTCCAGGATGTGACAACTTGTTCTCTGTAAGTGACTTGGAACTCCGGCACAGACAGAGAGGCTGTAGAAGCACAAAGCTGACTGTATGAGGGCTGCTAGGTTTCTCCTTCCTTCCTGCCTGGACCTCTGCTTATGCATCAGTGGGCATTTGGCACCTCTGCCTTCTAGGGAGTCAGGTTTTCTCTCGGTCTGGGGTGACTTAACCTGTGTGGAATGGACACCCGCCATGTGATTGCATCACTCATCCCACGACAAGAGTCTGCGCCGCTACCTGTTCATTTAAAGGTGAGGCTGAAGAGTCTTGCCATCAGGATTGGGTCTCTGCTCCTAAGAGTACAGAACTCTCTTGGTCCAGAGCAGTTCGGGGCTGTGCAGCTGTTTATTTCAACTTACCCATCCCCTCCTGTCTCCAAATTGGAGAGGGTGTGAGGTTGGAACAGCCCTGTGTTTACCTGCAGAAGGGCTGGAGGGATGGGGAAGATAGAGTTCTGAACGCATCCTGGTAGACTCTGCTTTTTTTTCAAGATGTCATCTCTTACAGGCTGAGTGATTGAGTTGAACAGTCAGCCCATGAAAGACCCCAGTCAGATTTCACAGTACATGGTGCCAGGCTCTCCCTGTGTCTATTTTTCTCAGGCCAAGCAAGTGTTTAGGGAACATTCGAACCAGTTGGCACATAGGCAATGAGGAAGCTGGTTTGTATCAACCTCTAAGAGCCCCTCAGCATGCAGCTGGGGTTTGGGGGATGGGGCTGTCACTCTGGACTTCCCAGATAGGGCGTCTCAGGAAAGATCCATGGACTCATCCCATATGTACCCACCAGCAGAGCCTCCTTCTGTGTTCGCAGTGGTGTTACCACCTTATTACAACTGGAGTGCTAGGGAAAGGGAATGTTGGACTCGTCAGAAGATGGGGTGATTCTTGCCCAAGGATTGATTAATTTGGATCTTGCCAAGCTTACCTGAAGCAGAGATGGGTGCTTAGGAGAGCCTGAGTTTTTCGTAGTTGAGTACTCCATGGTATACATATACCACATTTTATTAATCCACCCATGGATTGATGGGCACTTGGATTGTTTCCACATCTTTGCAATTGTGAATTGTGCTGCCATTCCGAGTGCAGATGTCTTTATTATAGAACGTCTTTTTTTCCTTTGGGTAGATGCCTCGTAGTGGGATTGCTGGATCAAATGGTATTCCTATTTTTAGCTCTTTGAGATATCTCTAAATCACTTTCCACAGGGGTTGTACTAATTTGCAGTCCCACCAGTAGTGGGAGAGTGTTCCTACTCTTACAGTAGTAGTGTAAGAGTGTTCCTATCTCTCCACATGCTCGCCAGCATTTGTTGTTTTGGGATTTTACAAACTTTTTCCTTCTCTTCTTTGCGGACCTTCAAAATACTAACCAACACTTGTTACTTTACCTCTTGCTCTTTCCATTCTCTCCTAAATCTTTATTGTTTGGGGATTTATTCAATCACTATTTAAACCACATTTTCTAGAATCAGCAATGAAGTGCTGATTATTCTATCAGTTGTTTTTCTGGGTTGGTAGCCAAGGAGTTATTTTGGGTAGTGCTGGGATTGGAGATCCTGGGTTCAGGTTTTAGCTTCTTGATCATCTGTGAGTTTGTGGGCAGTTATTTATCATTTTATCCTCTGTAAAATGGTCAAAAATAATTGTACCTAAGGGAATTTCTGTGAGGATTATTTGGATATGTAAAATCAGTGTATATTGCTCAGGTCCATATAGACCTGAAAGTGAAAAAAAAAATCAGTGTAAAATTGTCAGCACGTAGGAGGGCACATAGTAAACACTCAAAAAACTTTATTTTTATTGTGTTTGATAAGCAAAGGGACAAAGTGTTTTAAGAAAATATAGGAGACTGTTATTGTATAAACCGTATCTCCCAAAAAGATCGGGTAAAGTTCAAGCCCCTGATATCTGTGAATGTGACTTTATTTGGAAATAGGCTCTTTGCAGATGTAATTAAGGTGTAAATTAACATGACGTTATAGTGGAACAGGGCAGGCCCTTGATCCCATATGACCAGCGTCCTTTCACGAGAAGAGAAGAGAAACTCATAGGCAGAACACCACCTGACGGCAGAAGCAGAGGTTCCACTGACGCAGCTGCAACCCAAGGGATGTGAGGATTGACGGCCACCACCAGCAACTAGGAAGAGGCAAAGAAGGACTCTATCCAGAGTCTTAGAGGAAGCATGGCCTCACTGACTTTTGATTTCAAATTTATTTTTAGCCTCAAGAATGGTGAGAGAATAAATTTCTCTAGTTTTAAGCCACCCAGTCTGTGGTACTTTGTTATAGAAGGCCTAGAAAACAAACGCATAGTGGTCAACAGTCAGGTGCTGCACAGAAACGGAGAATGAACATGGAAAGAAGACGGATAAATTTTCCAACAAGGAGGACATTAGTGCTTTTCAAAGAGCCATTTTTCTGATCTTGCTAAGAGAGATGATAGGAAATGAAAGAGTCTGTCATGGTGTGAAGAGAAATGGTGGCTCTAGATACGGAGCCACTTGCCCCTTGAATGGATTACAGAGAGAAGCAGGTGATTAGAGAGAGGGCACAGCAGGGTGAAGAGAAGGGCTCTGTCCAAGAAGAGAAGAGTCATCCACTTTTGCATGGGGAGAAGAAGGCGGCAGCACGGAGACACTGCTGCGAGCAAGATTACTGAAGACAGATGGAGCAAGCGTTGGAGTCGGGTCCCTCAAAAGTCAGAGATCTGTTGATTTAAACACTACCCAGGATATATTTGGAAGAAAAGGTTTTATAGAGGAGGACACCTCTTTATCATCTTTGGGACTAAAAGTTAGCATGAGAAATAGATGTAATAACCATGCTAAGGCAGAAATGGAGTACAATCAGTTTGTCTATAATACTTGTTTTGGAAATGTGAATTTGTTCCAACATGACCCACATATGAAAGAACGGTTTGCATGTAAGTGGAATTTCATATTTACTTATGCACATGTGGTCCGTGAGAAACGCTAGGCGAGCGCGGAATGCTGCAGCCAGCTGAACCGGTCGCGTAGGACTATGGAAACTGCGCGTGCGCACACCCCGCAGACGCCAGTCGTCCACCGCAGCTCCCTGCGTATGTTAACACCGTACTTACCCACAGCTGGTGTTAAAACGTCCTTCCGGTTTCAGGTTACCCTTCTTCTACCACTTGACAATAATTCGCAAGTTACAACTCTTTCCACACCGCTTCCACAAGCAGACATCTTGCTTTTTTCTGGGTAAAGTACCACATTTATTGTATTAAATAGTATTTATATATTTCTTAACCATTAATATGTGTAAAACTGTGCTACCATTTTTTTAGGTTCCTATACTTTTTATTCCTCCTACCAATGAAGCTTTTGAATGTCGTTCCGCAACCACCTCATTTTTTCCCATAAGCCTGTGGGTTATTGTGCAAGTTTGCAGTGTGGAGATTTTTGGGAACACATGCATCACATTACAGAACTGGCTATACATATAGCAGGGCTCCTCCCAGACAGTCTGATTTTGAAGGTATAGGAGAGGCCAGCTATTTCTATCCATGGAATTCCATTTGCCCAAGATACTGAATAAAGAAAGTGATAGATTAGGAAGTATATGCAGATGCCAAGCATTTATTAAGAAAATAAAAGGAAATTGAAGTCCTCGCATTGCTGAATCTTTTGAGTTCTATTATCTATTTCCTGAAACTTAATTATCAAAAATTTAAAAGTTATATCATGCAGGATAGATCAATGAATAAATTGCACTTATAGTTCAAGTGACTTTAAGGTACAAGAGAACAGAGAAAAATATATGCTCAGATGTATTTTGAGGGCCTTGGTGGTCTTAGCACACGTTGAGCTACATGAATGTGAAATGATTTGTCCTCAGAATATTTTAATTATTTTTCATTTATTTTTATTTTTATTTTTTGAGACAGTCTCACTCTCTTGCCTGGGCTAGAGTGCCATGGCGTCAGCCTGGCTCATAGCAACTTCAAACTCTTGGGCTCAAGTGATCCTCCTGCCTTAGCCTCCCAGGTAGCTGGGACTACAGGCATGCACCACTGTGCTCAGCTAATTTTTTCTATTTTTGGTTGTTTGGCTAATTTCTTTCTATTTATAGTAGAGACAGGGTCTCGCTCTTGCTCAGGCTGGTTTCGAACTCCTGAGCTCAAGCAATCCTCCCGCCTTGGCTTCCCAGAGTGCTAGGATGACAGGCGTGAGCCACCGCACCTGGCCGAGTATTTTAATTATTATAATATATACAGGAAACATTCTTCATATTTTTGGTTGCTGTTTAAAGAAGAAAAATAAATCATAAAGTTGTTCTTATCCTGGCTTGACAGCATCACATATACTTGTATATTTATATCAGTATAAATATACTTGTATATTTATATCAGTTTCTATTTTTATCCTCATCTTCTCTTAACATATATAATCTTAGCATATACAGTATTTGGTACATCTTTTTCTATAGGTCTATGATAACAAAAAGTGCTAATATTTTATATACAATTATTGTATTCAGCCTTTTTTGGGTTTGTTTTTTCCTACAGCATAATTTGTAAAGAATAGTATTGTAAGAATAAATGTCTTTAGATATTTTGAGATTATGTTAATTGATTAGAAAAGTATTTTCTTTTAAAGATCGATTCCTGAAATGCCTCGGTGATGTTACTTGCTACAACAATATAAAAGTAAAATGATAGAAAGCTATGTAGTGACTGATTTTAATGCTATATACATTTGGTAATAATTTTTAATTTTGATTAAAAAAGAAATAAATCTCACACTATTCCAAATATATTTATTCAAAAAACATTTATTTAAACCTACTTTTTACAAATACATGACAGAAGTTTTTACTTTTTAAGAAAATTTATGGATATTATAATTTATCTATGTCCTTATAGTCAAAGTGGGTTCCCTGTAGGTGGTGTAGAATTAGGTCTTGCTTTTCATCCTACCTTGTATTCTGTCATTTCAGTATGTTTAGACCACATTTGAAGTGATTATTATACAGTTGGAATAAAATCTACATCTTGCTAGTTGTTTTTCTATTTGTTTCATTTGTTCTTTCTTTCCTTTTTCTGCCTTTTTGGGGTTTAATAGAACTTTTTTTAATGAATCAGTTTTATCTCCTTTATTGACATTCTTTGTACTTCTTTTTATATCTTTTTTTAAAAACTTTTTGGTGGCTTCCCTATGGCTTGGAGTATGTATTTTAAAATAATCTGAGTCTCCCTTCAAATAATATTATACTACTCCATGTGGAGTGTAAGGGTCATAGAATAACCCTAATTTCTACTTCCCGTCTCTTGTACCATTGTTGTCGTATATTTTGCTTTTACATATGTATAAATACATATAATTACTGATTTTTGCATTAAACAGTTATGTTTTAGAGAATTAAAAATGAGAAAAAAAGAACATTTTATTTTACTTTTATTCCATTTATGACAATCTTCATTGCTTTGTGTAGATAAGGGTTTCTGGCCTATACCATAATCCTTCTATGTGAAGAACTACCTTCAACATTTTTTGTGGAATAGGTCTGTTTGAAATGAATTTCATCAGTTTTTGTTTGAGAAAGTTTTTATTTATCCTTCATTTTTAAATGATATTTTCACTGAGTATAAAATTCTGCACTGCCAGGGTTTTTTTCTCTAGCATTTTGAAGGTGTCACTCCACTGTCTTCTGCTTGCGCTTATTCTGGGAAGTCCAATGTGATTCTTATTCTTGTCTGTTCATAACGTGTCTTTTTCTCTGGCTGCCTTAAAGGTTTTCTCTTGTCTTTAGTTTATAGAAGTTTAAGTATTATGTGCTTAGGGGTGTGTGTTATAGTATTTACCCTGCTTGGTGAGCTTCTTCAATCTGTGGTTTGGTTTCTAAATCTAATTTTAAAAAGATTTGGCCATTATCTTTTTCAAATATTTCTCATATCCTGTTCTCTTTCTTCTCTTTTCGAGATTCTGGCTGTGCATATTTAAGACTGATATCGTCCCACAGCTCTTGGATGCTCTGTTCTATCCTTTTTTCATTGTTTTTTTCTCTTTGTGCTTCTGTTAACCTATCTGAACATTCATTGATTCTTTCTTTGGCCATGTTGAACCTATGAATGACTCTGTCAAAGGAATTCTTCATCTTTACTGTATTTTTGCTTTCTAGAATTTTCTTTGGTTCCTCCTTTCAATTGTTTTACTGAAATTACCTATCTGACATTGTATATTGTCCACAGCTTCCATTAGAGGCTTTAACATATTAATCACAGTTATGTTAAATTCCTTATCTGGTAGTTTTGACATCACGTCATATCTAGATCTGGCTTTGATTATTGCTTTGATTTTTCAGATCATAGTTTTCTTGCCTTTTTCCATGCCTTGTAATTTTTTTTTGAAGTTAGGTATGTTGTACGGAACAGTAGATAGTGAGGCAAATATTATTTATACTTGGAGATAAGCACACCTTCCTTCTGATTGGCACTGGGTATAGGAGTTTGTGTTAATGTAACCAGTAATTGGGCTGAGTTTAAAGGAGTATGTTGTTGTTATGGTTACCCTCAGTGTATCTTCACATAGCTTTAGCAATACCTTCTCTTTCGGGTGTAGTCTAATTGGACAGGTTTTGCTTCAATATTTGCTTCCCAATTAGCTTGGGTCTCTCTACCTGGCTTGGCCCTTCTGGTCTGTCTGTTGCAGCTGCACCAGCTGCATTCCACCGTTATTTTTACTCAACACTTGTTAATATCAAGGCGAGAGGGTAGGGAAGGGGTAGGTTCTCTGATATTCTGATTGAGCCTCAGTCTTAGACAGGCACTGTGAACCTGGGCCTGGGGGAATGTGGCCTTCACAAGTGTTCCTAACCCTCCTCCAGAAGTAGTAGACTGGCATGGGTGCTTGCCACTCCCCTAGGACCTGAGGCTTTTGTTTTTTCGTGTTTCCCTGCCCTTGTTGCAGTGGATTTCCACCAGTGCCCTCGGGTGGCAGTTTTTGTTGCTCTTCCCTCTGGAGATTAAATCTTTTGTTCAATAGGGGAGGTAAAGGAGACAGGTTTCAGAGTTTCAGCGTTGGTTACTATTCCTACCCCTAGCCAGCGCCAGGAAGGAATTTCTCTCAGTGGTCTCCCCCGTCTTCCCTGCAAGTGCCTGGTGGGGTTCCTGGGGAAAAGTCTGCAAGAGAGTACAAATCCTTACACTAGCCCACAGCCTTTAGCAATTTGTTGAAAATTTCTAGCTGAATTCTTTACTGGCTCACAGGACATCTGTTAACATCCACTCCAGATGAGCAAATGCTTGGGTGTTGTTTCTCCCTGTAGAAACGTGTCTCTCTCCAGAGTTTGGGTTAGTTTTTTACTCTGGAACCTACTTCTCCAGGGAAAATTATTAATTTGCAGTTTGTCCGAGTTTTCTTTGCTGTAAAAATGACAGTGACATTCTTTCCAACTCTCTACATCTCTGAGCTCAAACAATGAATGTTTAGATGTATAGGCAGGTTTATTTATTTTTATTAGATGTTATAGAACTGTAGTCACTAAAAAGCTTCAGATAATATATAAAATTTAAAAATATTTAAAGTCTCAATAATCAGTCAGGAAAATAAGATACTGTTTTGAAACATAAGTCCACTGTTCTCCATTTTCTCTGAGAGGAGAATAAATGGCATAGACTGTCACAAGAGAAAGTCATAGTCACGAAAGATTTTCTAAATAGTAAAATAGCATTGGGATAATATTTATTGTGGTTTCTTTTCCTCTGATAATATTAAACAACAGCTGCAGCTTTTTCAGTATGTCCTAATTTAGATGAAACCAACCTATCCGTAAGACAATGAATCTATAAAAGACTATTTAATCATGGTGTTTGATGAAAAATATTAAACATTTCAGAATATAGGCTTTTTAATGAGTGAAAAACTAAAACAAAATGAATACCTTCAAATATCAATTTGGAGTGAGGAGACCACAAAACCTGTATAAAGTTCTTCAGAAAGATAAGACAAAATCTAAGCAAAATGTTTTATCCAGGTTCTCGAAAAGCAATTTAAAAAAACAAAACTGTTACATCTTTCTAAAGGGTAGGGTCTTCAAAGAGTGTGATTAATTTCAATGTAGTTCAGCAAATGTTTCCAGAGTACACACAATAGTTTAACACTGCTCAGACCTCTGAAAGGTACAAAACTATAAGATGAAAAACAATTACTCCCAGAAGAAAGGACATACACATGATTCAGGTAAGATGCCAGAAATGTTATGAGTTAGGGCCCCATTAAGCAGGGCAGATACAAAAAGCTTTATGGGCTCAGAGAAAGGATCTACAGTTCTCTCCTGGGATTGGCTGAAGCAAAATCTTTTATAGCTGTTGACTAGTGGACCTTTCAGCCGGGATCAGGCTATGCTAGAAGTATGTTCTGTGTAAGCGCGGTAGCTTACTAAACTCAAGGGAGAAAGGAGCTTTGGCTTTCTTTGGATTCAAAGCTCATTTTTTGTCTATGCTTCTTTGTGCTTCTCTCATAAAATTCTCAACCCCAAATGCAGCAACAATGATCCCTTTACTGAATATTTCCTAAACCTTTTTAAACTTGTTAGGCAACCAAGACTATAAAATATTATTTTAAAAAATCTCGCCAAAGACTGTCTTACTTTTTAGTCTAATCAGAGTTCATTTTTCAAATAAGTTTTCATAGCTACTTTTGGAGTCTATGTGATAAGTGGACTGGGGTTCTGTATGAATATAGTCCTCATAGTCTCCTGAAGAGGACTAGAGAGAGACACAGACAGAATTTTGGAACTAGTGATAAGACAATTACATATCATAGATGAACATTAAAAAAGGAAATGAACATGACCTTATAACATCAGGAGTTATAAGGGATCTCCTAAGAACCATGAAAATTATCCTGATTGTTACGAGTTACCGTTAATAGTTAATGAATTTGAGATAACTGTGAGGACTCATCTAAAACAACTGAGGGTCTGGGAAAATGTGTGACAAATGACGTCATTACACAGTGTCATCCTCCAGATGCTATCTGGGAACAATGTTGTTGAATGATTTCCTTAAAAGAATTGTTTATTGTGTAAATGAGTGAGGCATGTCTCTATTAACTGTTGCAAAATGATTTCCAGGGTATATTATATACTAAAAAAAAGTGGCAAAAAACATTTTTTATACTATCATTCACTTAAGAAAAAGTGTGTCATGAATATATAAATATCTGCATATACATACATACATGTTCTTTAATTAAAAATAAACATTGGAAAGACAAACTAAGATAAATGATTACATGTATGAGAGGGAGAGGCTAGGTTAGAAAGGTCAGGAAGAAAAACTAGGTTTCTCTGAATAAACCCTGTTTTACAGCTTTGATTTGGAAACATACAAATATTTTATTTAATTAGCAAAAGCAGCAGCCCCAGAGCAGCAGAGAAACGAAAATGAAACAAATGAATCCGTAAATCCAGATGATGGACCACACAGCTCGGAACTGCTCCCGATGACTTCGAGACCCAGTGATTGGACTACACAACCCTCACAGGACAGACAGTAATCGCTTAGTTGGTGGTAGTTTTGATGAGGAATCTGAGACTGTTGTATATGTAACGGGGGATGAAGCACATGAATAATTATGTTACCATCATTAAGAATCACTTACAAGTTTTCCAGTGATTTCAAGAAAGCCAACAAAAAAGTGTATGGACAAAAATTTACCAGACAAAAAGAAACAGTAAGAAAAGCAAGGGTTACAATTCTGACAACAAAAAACATTAAAACCAAAAAGTATTCGATGAGATAAAGGACAGTTTGTAATGTTATTATAAAAGCTACAATTGATATAATACCAATACATCAAATAACACAGCACTCATATAAAACCAAAACTACAAAGAAGCAATGATTTAAATAGAAACCCAGTCATAATAGGAGACTTTAATACAGGACTCATTTCAAGACAGGTCAAGTGTTCCAAAAATAAGCAATTTTATATATATATATATATACAAAAAAAACTCTAAGTAATGTAATATGTAGGGTTGATTTTTGTTTGTGTGATCAAACATTAGACACTTATAATAGGGAATATTTCCTCTTTTCAAGTGCACATAGAATTATTAAAAATTTGAGTGCCAGTGGAAATATTTGTGGCGATTTTAAATACAGATGCTTGGGTTTCACCTTAGGATCATATGATTCCAAGGTCTGGAAAGTTGCTTATGTTATTCTGATCTTCATCAACATCTGAAGACCACTGACAAAGGAGACAGAGTCAACAGGGTACATTGGCAGTGTCTGGATTTTGAGAGAGATCTGAACAAAACGTTTGGTACTAAGATTGTTTCAGATTATCCTGGACAGAGAGTTTTTATAAGAATTTGTGATTTTTCTCTGCCAAGAACATTTAATTTATCTTCTGAATATTGTTTCAATAAATGTGTTCCTGTAATAGTTATATATTATATATTAGTTATGCCTGGCTGGTTATTTATTTCCATCTCTAAGCTGTCTTTCAGATGAAATATGTATCTTATGGCAGAATTATTAACATTCTTTGCTAGGCTTGACCATTAGTCTTTAGCATCACAGTAAATAAAACTTGTGCTTTCAACTTTTCCACAAAAGTAGAGGTAGAGAAATAAAATAAAATACTACAAAACCAACAGTGTCACCTTTCACACCCATGACTTGAATGCCATTATTATAAATGGCTTACTTGTAGTACATTAAACCCTGTCAAACTGTGCCAAGTTAATTGGACTTTGTTCCAAACAGTGACTGAGTTTATACAACTGGAAAATGTAAGCAACCTGGTTGAACCCTGGGTGTTTTGTCAGTACATTAGTTACGATATCCTGGCAATGATGCCAGCTGCATGCTCATGTAGTGGAAATGTTTTTCATTTATTTAGATTTTTTTCATTGTCTGCAGGTGCCATAGTAGGTAAATGAATGTTGTCAATGATTTCCAGGCTGTTAGAGAATCTGGCCATCATATAAGGCATCTGAAACCTTGTGAGTGATGGCCCCTTATGGGTAGCTCCTCAAGTGTGTTTTTCCCGGCAACCCCCAGAACACGATAGGTACTAAGAGATAAACACTAACTCTTCTGAATGGAGCCCATAATGTTTGTGTCTGATACAAAAAGAGAAGAAGATAATGCATGCAGTTTTTTTTTAAAACATCTACATAGAATCAATTGGAGAGCTTAAAGATGGACATTTTTTCAATGTGGAATCATTGACATTTATCTTAGATAGGGCTGATTGATAAAAAAAAAAGGCACCTCTCTTTACAAGGTTTCCCTGGCTACATCTTAGCAAAGAAGCATAGCTGCTGTTTGGCAAGCAGTGTGGCACTGGATTTAGGTTTGAAATTTCACAAAGTCGTCATTTTTTTCACCTCCCACCCCCACATTTGATTCATGAACACAATTCCTAAAGTTATATACCTTGCTATATGTGAACATATGTGTTTAAGAGCTCATGACTTAGATAATCAGGCTTACAACTTATTTGGTGATAGTTTTGAAGATAGAATTGGAATATTGGCCATCATAGAAACTTAAAGAAGGGCTTATATTTGCCTCCATTTCCTTCTTTGTATTTTTACAAAAAGTATTCTCTGTTTTTCACAAATTGTTGCCGTAGTGGGTAAAGGAGGAACACTTAGTACCTCAAAGGGAGATGGATAATTCTGTTCACCCTGGGACAACACTGTTGTTACGGTAACTGGATGCTAACCATGTTGTCCCCCAGATAAGCTGGGAGTGCATCAATTTAAGTTGCCTTTGTCTTTAAAGTCTGATTCGCTGAAGAATTAGGTTTCTAAGGGAAAACTGAATAAAACAGGTTCTTGGCAGCAAATATGTCTCACTCTTGTTTGGTGATAGAGTGTCAAAATTAATATTTATTGACCACCTGCAAAAGGCAAGGTTTGTTTGAGGTATTCTACATGTGTCAACTATATTAAATTCTCCCTGTCTGCCATGATGTAGAATTCAAAAGGACAGGTACTTTGTAAAGAGCAATAGGCACACACCTTTGTGCATCTGGGTCTGTCAGGCTTCATCAGTCTTTCATTATATCATGTTGCCCTTTTGGGCTAGGGACTGAAGTAGTCCAGTATATCTCAAAAACAGGTGGAGGGGTATCACCTGTCCTTAAAAGAGCAAACTCTTCTGAACTGGGAATGATATTTTCCTCCTTTTAGTCAGAAGAAATCACGGCAGTCACACTTGCTAAAATATCCCATAGCCTGTATCAACATTTCACTAAATCCCTTCACTCCTTTGACTACATGAGTGTAAATGTCTGATGTATAGGACGGGTGTTTCTGATACTTGTCCATTTGTTTGAATTTAAGTTTATCCTTTAACTTAGGCACCTAGATATAGGGACCTGTATTAATCATGGTTCTCCAACAAAACATAACCAAAAGGATGTGTATGTGTGGGTGTGGGTGTACACACATATATGTATATGGGGAGAAAGAGAGAGAGAGAGAGAGAGAGAGAGAGAGAGAGAGAGAGAGAGAGACTGATTTTAAGGAATTGGCTCAAAATCCCTTAAATTGTGATTGTGGAGAAGCAGGTCCAAATACTGCAGGGTGGGTTGGCAGGCGAGACCCAGGGAAGAGCTGCAGTCCAAGTCCAAAGGCAGTCTCCTGGTAGAATTCCTTGCTTGCTTGCACGAGGTCAGTCTTAGTTCTATAAGGCCTTCAGAAGATTAGATGAGGCCCATACCCATCATGGATGGTAATCTGCTTTACTGAAAGTACACAGATTTAATTCTAATCTCATCCAAAAAACACCTTCACAGAGAATAATGTTGGACAAAATATCTGCCAAGTTGACAAATAAAATAACCATCATCTCCCTGAAACTTTTTTTTCAGCAACCAAATGAAGAGGAGCTTACAGGATTATGGGGTTCATTGAGGTACAAGAAAGTCTCCTTTCAGACTCAGGAGCAGGGAATGGTGGTTACTCGATGATCCTTCGAGAAGCCCTTCACCTTCAGTAAACTGGAGTCTACTGCATGGAGCTCCACTCCCCCTCCAGCTAGCCTGTCTCCCTGCATCTCTGCACAAGGCTCTCTTAGGATGCATGGGGTAAATGGAAGAAGATGCCATTCCTTTATCCTGCTGGCCGGGAGCCTCCAGCTGCCTAGAGTAAGGGTGGACATCTCTGCGTCCTCACCTCCTCCGCAGGTTTGCCATCAGCCTGAGCTTTGAATGGTTGTAATTTAATTCTGTGGTTGCCAACTTGTGGGGGAAGGGGGAGTGGGACTTACAACCCTGGTCTTTTCAGAACCTTTGGCTATTTCTTATGGATTAGGGCACTGAGCTTGTTATAGATTAGGATCCCATGATTAAAATTCTACAAGTGAGCAAAGCTCTTCTTCCTATTATTTTTCACTTGGCCATTCTTTTACCATTTCTTTCTTTAAAATGTTACTCCTGTACGAGTATAACCCCACAGAATCTGGAAGGTTCTGACAAACAGATATTGGCGAGGGTTACTTATCTATTTATTCTTTTTTTCTCCCTGGAAACTCATTGTGTTACGGGAAGAGCCCTTGATGGCCACACCCAGTTCCACTGAGTTCACTGAAGTTTGTAAGTTCTTCATATCTGCCAATATTATCTGTCTTGTAGCATAAACAATTAGTAAATATAATTTTATAATGCTAATGAAGAAGACGAGTGACGCATGAAGCCAAAAGCTCTAGTCCCAGCAAATATTTGAATGGTTTTGGTATTTTTTTCACTTAGCATTTGAACCTTCATTGCTTAAGAGTTTACCCACATTTTCCTGTCTTTATCTTTTTTATGTTTTTAAATTATTATTTTATTTTTAGTTTTAGTTTTTAGAGACAGGGTCTCTCTCTCACCCAGGCTGGTGTGCAGTGGCTTGATGATAGCTTACTGCTGCCTCAAACTCCTGGGCTTTCAAGTGATCTTCCCACCTCGGCCTCCCAGCGTGCTGGGGTTACAGGCATGAGCCACCACACCAAGCCTCCTGTCTTTATTTTTAAACTCTGGGCAATAACATTTGCTTCATTCACTGCCCTTACCTAGAAAGGATTGTGAATTGATGCAAGATTGAATTTGCTTTTATTAACTTGGAGATCTTTCTAAAGTTCAGTTGTACATACAGTTTGCTAACACCTTATGCTATCATAAATAAAAGCTCATATTCTTACTCATGCATTCCCTTTCTTCATTCTCTAATGCAAAACTTGGATTGTTACCAGTGGGAGTTACGTATATGCTTCCAAAAGAGGCCTAATTCTCACAGGGTATCAAAATAGCCTGGTGAGATAGTATCAGCAATAGGGGTTCACTGGAAAAGATGGAGTCTACTGCTGGCATCTGAATTATGTATAAGTTAGATTCATGCAGTATGTTAGGAGTAGCGGACTGTGTTCATAAAATCCTTAAATCCAAACATTTCTCTGTATTTATTTCAACCTTATGCCAGAAAGACATGCTGTACATAAAGATGACTGTTTTTTTCACAGTCATTGTACTGTAGAGGAAATAAAAATCTGTTTTATTTGGTGGCTTTGCTATGAAAAAAAATAACATTCTATCCTAGAACAATTTGTGCAACATTGACACCTTGACACAGAGGACTGTATGCATGCCATTTGCCACGGTGAGGTCAATGCTGAAAATTAGACAGTGACTTCGGCTACATTACTTAAGATGGGAATAAGAAAGTCATTTGTGATGCAGTGTGATATTGAGAGTATTTTCTTCGGAATTGCAGTGTGAAAGAGAGAGCTAAAAAACATTTGACAATATTTCAGTTGGCAAGCGGTAGCATTTTAATAAGTCAATACTGCTGAGAGTCCAATGTAAAAGCTCCTCTGAAGGTGAAATAAATTGATAAAAGCTCAGACCCATGAACACCTTCACTACCCTAAACAGAGTGTGCATATGTGTTTGGAGCACACAGATGAGTAACTTTTCAAAATGATGCACACATTGGACCATATGCTACAGTGAATGCCATTAAAAATCCCTGCTGGAGTTTCTAAAAAAAAGTAAATATAATTTACATTTTGCACCACCATGAACCTGTAATTATTTTTGGAATAAAAAAGATACCAAACAATATTTCAAAATGACTTGTATACTGGAGTGCCCTGCTTCTCATAAGGCAATCAGGGAAAGAAGATGGGAGCTCTTTGATCCTAGCATAAAGGTTTTAGAAAGGGTATTTCTGAACATTAATATAGTTAGTCCTATTCTTTGGGCAATTATTTTCTTACATGTGGTAGATGATTACTTTTTAAAATAGATTTTTAAAAGTTCTACCATTATATCTTTAGCATCTTGCTTTATTATTATTGACTCTCATTGTCAAAATGCTCCCAGAGACCATTCAAATCCCTTTCATAGGCATGATGCCTCTTGAAACTTACTATATATTGAATTATTTTTTTCTCTTCTATTGAGAAGAAGCTGGAAATAAATAGACTGTTAACTATTGTTCCCAAGTAAGTTCCACCAAGGTCCATGTGTTCCTTTCTCAGAAAGATAAATTTCACATTAAGGAGACAAATGAAACATGTAATGCTTGCACTGCTTCTTGGAAAATCCCCGTTCAAACACTGTGCCCACTTGCTGTTTAATGTTGCTCCTGGAGAAGAGAGAAGGGTCTGTTCAGTATGCTACGGAAGGCTCGCAATTGCAGGGCAGGTCTCCACTGCCGATCGCAGAGAGGGGCATAAAAGCTGGCACCATCCCATCCCGCTGGCTTTGAGGCAGAACCTATTAGCAGGCCAAATCTTTGTTTATTTCTGCCACTCCAAATAGTCAGAGGCTCAAATCTGTGCAAATTCATGGAAAAAAATGAAACGCACACACAGAGGAGGGCCAAACCCACGGTGGTAATGATCCAATGCTGTGAAGTACAGTTTTGTATAGAGAATTAATAGATAGCAGAATAAACCCTTGTTTAATGGTCTCTAGGTCTTTTGCTATCCTGAAACATCCTCCTCTTTGCTTATTTAAAAGAATCAAACTAAAGCTTAGCTTAGAGAAGGGAGAAACCCCTGATCCTGAGCGGGATCCGTGCCTACGTAATGTGAAGTTCTATCCATTTCGCTTTGCTGTGATGTGCAGAGCAGTTTTCCTCGCAATTGTTGCTGCTGCCAACCCAAGCCCGGCCTGTCTTCTCGTGTCTGCACCGGGCCAGCATCCTTACCACCGGGCCCTCCCACCAGGCTTCTTCCTGTAATCGATTAACCCCAAACTCACCTTCAGCAAATTATAATCAACACTATTTGTAATTTTAATAATAAAATGTAACCTTCCCTGACATCCTGACCTTTTCTAAACCTACACAGCTCCCTCTTGCTGTACTAGTCAAATGAATAACACACGTTTCAAGACCTGCATTCACTTCTGAGCTGTAGGTATGTCCTGTGCGGGAAGGAGTCGTATGTTTCATACATGTTGCTACTGCCTCAGTACACAGCACCAGTGAGACACAGGCCCTCAAATATCTGTGGAATGGGTAAACTTGAGTGTGATAGTGAGTTCTGATTACATATTTCAAAGTTAGATATCCCCAGCCATCTTTTTTATTGGTATAATCCAGGGATTCAAAAGGTTGGGTGTGGGAAATACTGAAGTTTCCAGGTTTTAATCAACTAAAATTTATAGCTTGACCTTGACATGTTGATGTATTTCATTGAACTCAGGACTGCACAGATAAATTCAAATTGACAGCTTACTGCCGACGTGTTTCCGTCCTTCACACTATTCAGCAAGGGCCGGCTTCTGATTATTCCTCCCAAACACCTGAATTGGAGTCTGGGGGGGGGCTAGTGCAGGTGTAATTAAATAAGAACATTTTATAAATGAACAGTATTTGTGGACTCAGTTTCAAGAACGGTTTGCATCCTCTTCTCTAAGACTAGTCTATAAGTTACAGAGTGGGCACACAACTATGCTGTATTAAGACCAAGAAAAAAAAAACTTACAAAATGTCATCAACACAGTAAGAAATGCATACGTTTGTTGGATTTTTGCTTGCATTTAAAATGCACGTATTTTCTGTCAGCTCTTTTGGTTCCAGTCATATGATAATACATAGATTCATGTTCAAACAGCTCATCCTCATGCCTGGCTTCTCAATAACCAACCTTAGAATGATCTGTAAAGGTTTTAATTTTAAGTGTTCACCTCCAAATCTGTTTTCCTTTGGCTCATAAGCACACGTTAATTTTACTTTCCTGAAACTCGACTGGTTCTCAAACATAAGAGTAGATTCTCGTTCACATGACTCTAGGTACCTCTCTCTCTCTCTCTCTCTTTCTATCCTCGTTTATCTATTGAATTATAAAGTAAAGCAGGGATGATATTCTTAATCCTCCAAAGATTCAAGCAGCTCCCTGCTACAGTTATTTCAGTTTCTAAAATGCCTGTGGTAAGTCATTCTTACTAATCCATCTGGCCAACAGATTTTGCTCTTGTTTTCTATGAGAATCTTATTGGGGTAATGGAGGAGATGTTAGGGGAACCCAGTCCAACTTTTGCAGTTTGCAGGCCAGGTGAGTGGGCCAGAGTTTAAGCGTGAAAGTGAAGCCTTGGGCATTGAACTCTAATTACACCTGAATTGTCTTGAGCAGTTACCTAAGTCTAGTAACAGCAGGCAACCAAATCAATATCTACATGGTTCCTGTGGAATGTTTTTCATTCTCCTTGAGCTGGACTCAGAGACTGAATTAACTGACAGCAACTTAGCACACTAGGAAAAGAATCCCAGTTTTCAGGTTTGTCACACTGTCTTGGGGGACAGAGCTCGTGGATAGCCTGCCCGGACTCTCGGGCACCTGCACAGTGGTTTGCTACTCCCTTTACTTTATAGACCTCTGCTGCTTTCGGCTCCATCTCTAGCTCAGGACAGAATGGTTTTTATTTCACTCATTTGGTCTATTTTTTGCATCCTCATACCTGTGCTTTTTTGTGTAAGACTGCCGTAGTGTAGGTTCAGCGTTTACAAAAACGGTGAACCTTTGCCCCTAATGCAAAGAGAAATACATGCCATGGTAAAACCAGGCCACTGCCGGGAGAGCAAAGGAGTAGCTGAACGGATACTGTTGGCCTACTTAGAACACCATGAGAAAAACTTTCCCGCTCCACAGCTATGAGGACATTTAATTCAGTTTTAACATTGCTTCATCATTTGCTCTTATGAACAAAATATTACCTAATACCCTGGAAAACACCATAGACTGTTTGAGAGCTGGCCCTACTATGTGCAGTCACACACACATCCTCATGCACACAACATCCACACACATGCATTAGACAAGCACAGGACATGTCCACACCAGGGGTGGGGCAGATTACGTAGGAACGGCAGGGGCCGAAAGGATCAAGGGACTATGTGATTTACACTTGACACACCTATTATGTTGGCCGTTTCTATTTTGTTTTGGCTTCCTGTGTGGACCAGGCTTATCTCTCAGGGCAGAATTGTCCAGATGTTTTAGTGTGCTAGAGGGTGGAAAGGACGTGCGCTATGAAATCCAGTCATCTCCAGTTGAAAGTCCCTACTCTGAATCTCAGAGGCCGTGGGGCTTAGAGGAAATGATTTGACCGCTCTGAAGCTCAGTTTCCTCTTTTGTAACACAGGCAGAATTATGCGTATCTCACAGGTCCTGTGAGGCTTTAAAATAGCGTATGGAAATGTTTGGCAAAGGGTCTCCTTCCCTTATGACACAGTAGTCCTGTTGTTCTTGTCTTCATTGTTGGTGTTAGACCGGATAAACATCTTGAATCTTGACTTGGTTTTAGTTGTAATATTGGGTTAGTTTTAAGTGAAAAGCCAAAATTCTTAGGTATGTTAGGCACATATTTAAAACATTTTCTTGTTGTAATCCTGAATATGAATAGATGCATGAAAGTTTCCAAGAGGTTCATGGAATAGTAAAAATGAGCCTTCCAGCGAGATCAGTAGAGAGTGAATGAGCACACAAAATAAATCAAAAGTAAAAACAAACAAAACTCAGAATAACCCGAGTGTACTGTCCCTCGAAACTATTTCAGACTATCATACCGTCCACCGTGGAGTGGATGAGGTTTTCCTCTGTCTGCAGAGAACAAGATGCCATGATGGACGATCAGTAGAACATATAACATCTGGTTATTTTCTTAGAGTTTCCCAATTACACTCTGTAGCAGATTGGTCCCGTAAGTGGACCGTGTATGTCTGGGGGAGGCACAGGACGTGGAATTTAGTCTCCCAGTTTTCCCTGTGAAGTAAGGGCCCTGGCTATTGTGTTTTTAAAGCTCTCTCGCAGGTGTGGTGGTTACTTACTGCTCTTTCATTTGGCAGGTCGTTAACTTCGTTAAGCTGACATTTGATGCTGCTCAAATTGCTTTTGCTATTTTGTTTCTCTCTTTGGAGAAGTTCGTGGCTGATCACAGAATGACGGTGCCCCTGGGCCCATTAAAAGGAATGAAAATTTTGCCTTAAAAAAGCCTCAGCATATGGCCTTGCGTTTCCTCGGTGGTCTAGTGATCTAACGTGCACCCACGGCTCTCCCCAGCCAATTCCACCACCGAGCCACTGCCACAGGATTCTATCTTTTGTCGCTGAGCTGTTCTTTTATGAGTCAGGTGGTTTATGGAAGAACTATTTTCAAAATACTTTTATGGCATGCTTATAGAATGGCTCTTAGTTTTAGAAAATCTTGTCATCTAGTTTTTAAGTTAAAATCAAGCCTTAAAACTCTTCTTCAAATGGGCATGAAGAAACTTTTGGGGATGATGAATACATTTATTGCTTTCATTTTGGCGGTGGTTTCACAGACACATGCGCATATCCAAGCTCATCAAGTTGTGTGTATTAAATATGTACAATTTTTGTATATCAATTATACATCAATAAATCTATAAATAAATTAAGTAAAAACTCTCTTCTTATACTTTTATTAAGTGAAATACAGAAATAACCTATTAATCATTGCCTAATATTTGCACTAACTCAAGGAGAGAGTGTACTTTTAATATTCTAGCCTATGAATTGGACCAATATTGACTTGTTGTACTCCAGACCATGTAGTTTGGTATCAATATTCCTAATATATGATGTGAATATTGAGGTAGATTAGAAAGGAAGTTTGGAATTTTCTTCGTGATCTAGGATGGCCTGTTTTTACTAACCCTCTTAATGGAAGACAGATGGATTAGATAGCATAACAAGCTCATTGCCAACCCTTTAATTCTTGGAGCATTTTTTAAAAAATCAAAAGAGAGGGAAAGTGTGTGTGATTGTGTGTGTGTGTGTGTGTGTGTGTTTGTAGAGAGAATGAAGAATACCAGTTTAATATTTTGAGTTTTTAAAAATAGTTGTGTGCCTTGAGGTTCTGTTTGCTAATGTTAATATTTTTCAGAAAGATAGTATTTGGCTCAGTTGTAGCTAATTTTTATAATGGGGATTAACTTCTGTCTAGACATGAACATTTTGTCTTTGCTTCCAGTGGCATTATTCCTTCAGAAATTTTAATACGCCGTGAGTATGATCCTGTAGCTTGCTGATGTATCCCGATTCGACTGCAACACTTCTGAGTGTCGCAGGTCTCTTGTCTGCCAGCTTTGTGACGACTGCTGAGTCCTAACTGTTCTTCCACAGGTGTGAATGTGAAACCTTGGGAGATCTGGCTTACAAGGAAGGTAGATTCTTAAAAATAAAACCCTTGGCCAGGCGCGGTGGCTCACGCCTGTAATCCTAGCACTCTGGGAGGCCGAGGCGGGCGGATCGCTCAAGGTCAGGAGTTCGGAACCAGCCTGAGCAAGAGCGAGACCCTGTCTCTACTAATAATAGAAAGAAATTAATTGGTCAACTAAATATATATAGAAAAAATGAGCCGGGCATGGTGGCGCATGTCTGTAGTCCCAGCT
>CAUYRT010102312.1:0-56540 GCA_963574885.1 Lepilemur ruficaudatus
TGTAGTGAGCTGATTTCCCAAAATATATTACCACTCATGTTGACTTATCTTGTAAATAAATATTATATCATGATCACTTTCATATCACTAGATACTCTTTGAAACTTGATGTTTATCAATGTGAAATATGGATTTAACCAATCTCCTATTTGGGGATTTGAGAACATTTTATTGGTGCTGAATTTTTCACTGTTATAATTATACCAGGATTCACATTTTATACATAAAATATTGTTTGTCTCTGCTTATTATCTTAAATTGAATGCCTAACAGTAGAACCACTAAGTTAAAATTCATTTACGTCTTTATGACTCTTGATACATATTGTCAAAATGTCCCCTCAAAATAAAATCTCTATCTTTTTATACACTTAATTCTTTTCCCCATGTTTTAAGGCTAAAAATAGATGGACATCATCCTGGACATATTGTTTATAGATGATGTGATGAGTCAACCATTTACATTCATTTGCTCTTGAAATCTTCTCGCATCACCCTTTTTGTTAATTTTACTCTTTAATTTGTTTTTCTGCTAATTTATCTTATAATTTCACTTGTCAGTCCAAAGTTAGAGCCTCACTGTATGCTAAAACCTATGCTAGGCTGCAGGGGTACCGAGGTGATTAAGTCATGGTCCATGCTCTTAGTGGCTACACTTAGTGTCAGATCAGAGGTGGGTACCATGATGATTCTTTCCAGTTTATATTTCTTTGAGGTAATATAAATTTCAAAAATTATCCTAAATTCATATTTGTAATCACTGTCTTCAGAGATCTTACATTTCCTAAGCATACACATTATATGTTTAAAAGAAAAGCTGTACCTTTCCTTATGAGTTCCTTCTACTGTTTACCCGTATTAGAGCCCAAAACTCTTCTTTTTAAGGATTCTACCATTAGTGTTCTTCTTTGTTATACATAGTGTGCTCTCATTACATATAAACCGTGTGTGTGTTTGTGTATGTGAGTAGAAAATCATGACAATTTTACAGGGAACATTTGTATGAAAGGGTAAGGAAATTATGAGTTATATTACTTTTTGTTAATCTTCCTTTGTTTTTATGTGTTTTCCAAATTTTTTCCAGTAAGCATACATCTGATCTGTAAGCAGGCAAAAGATATTTGCAAATGAAGTTTGTTTACTGAACTGTAACTGCTGTGATATATTGAATGCCTACTGTCTCCTCTATGCCTGAATACATGTGTTAGATAAATTTGTTATGCAAGTTTGGTGTCTGATTTTTTTCATTTAAAACATTTTTTCCAGTGTACTCTATGGAAATAAAATTACAGAACTCCCAAAAAGTTTATTTGAAGGACTGTTTTCTTTACAACTACTGTAAGTATTTGATTATTTTGGATCTGTTAAACCTAATAATATTTATTAGTTACTTTACCATCTCATATTTTCATGGAAGCTTCAGAAAAATTTTACGCAAAATTATATAGTTTAATAAAATAGAAAAAATGAGTCTAGTAAATCTAACATTGAAGATGATTTTTTACTTGAGGACACAATGTTTCGGAATTGTCCCAAAACTTTTTGCTTTATTCTTTCATGAATGTTTGCATTCTGGCCTCTCTGTCATTTAAATCTCATGCGATCCCTGCCCTTGTAAAACATCTCTGTTTTGATGTCAGCGGTAGTTGGAACTGAGAGTGATACAGTGATAGGCTCATTGACTTTTGTCCGAAGAATCTGCAGGAGCTGCAGTATTGGAATAACTTCCCCAAACACACTGTGGTGGCAGTGAGCTGTAATACGGTAGTGCTCAGACTAACCTTTAGTGAGAGAATTATCTGTAAATCAAAGACCACTCTGCTTAGACAATAGCTGCTACCCATTTGTCTTGAAAGAAGTATCTACTATACATATACATTTATAAGAAGCAGATTTGATCCCATGTTTTAATGCATGCTTATAAAACATACAAATACTAAGATTGTTAGTGTTCAATCATCAAAATTTTGTTTAAATCATCAAACATTTATAATATACCTCGTTTGGGGCAGAGACTGGCCTTGATGTTTTGGATATAAAGATAAGTGCAATGTAATTTCTTTACTCAACTAGCTCACAATCTGTCTCCTTTAAAATTCTTAAGTTTAGAATGTTATTTTTCTCTCTGGGACATATTTATTTGTCAGTGTTTATCTGGTAAACATTTATTTCTAATCCCACAAGTTCCCCAATATAGATTTTTGTTCCTTACTTGATAAACTTACATTCATAATTATGTTTTATTATCCGTGTCTTAAACTTTTCCACCATTATACGGAAATGTATTTTGCATGATATCCCAGTTCACACACACACAAATGAATGGAGCAAAATGTTAACAAAAAATATTGAACATTACTATGTGAGGTGCTCTCCTTTCTGTTCACCCATCCCTGCCTCCCTCCCTTTCTTTGTTTCTTTCTTTCTTTCCTTCCTTCCTTCCATCTTTCTTTCTTTCTTTCTTTCTCTTCTTTTCTTCCTTCTTCCTTTCTTTCCTTTTTTCCTTCTTCCTTTCTTCTTTTCTTTCCTTTCTTTTTTCTTTCCTGAGATAAATTCTTGCTCTGTTGACCAGGCTGGAGTGCAGTGGTGTGATCATAGCTCCCTGCAGCCTCTAACTCCTGGGCTCAAGCCATCCTCCTGCCTCAGCCTCCCAAGTAGCTGAGACTACAGGCATGTGCCACCATGCCCAGCTAATTTTATTATTTTTTGTAGAGATGGGATCTCACTATGTTGCCCAGGCTGGTCTCAGACTCCTGGCCTCAAGTAGTTCTCCTACTTTGGCCTCCCAAAGTGCTGAGATTATAGATGTGAGCCACCATGCCCAGCTCGCTTTGTTTCCTTAATACTACATACCCCAATAAATTTATTTTACAATGGACCGGTTAGTCATGAAAAATACTGGTTTTGTGACCTGATGACTTTCTTTGGGTTTCGTTTTTTTTAATCTCTGCAGTAAAATTATCAAATACAGTTTCTGATGTGGCAACATTATTCTATTCATGTTATATATATACACAATAGACATAGCTTGATGCCCACTTGTCACTCACCTCTCTGCCACCTTCCCACATTTTACTAGAATTACCCTCCATGCCAGTTACTCACAATCACTGTCATGATTATTGCCCTATCTACTCCCAACACTTAAAAGTCCACCTTGTTTCTCTTTCCACACACACTCATTGGTGGTTGATGTCACAAGTGTGCTAATAAAACCCAGAGGTCTGTATGTAAATATGAACCTTACTTATAAAATCACTTTTATAATGTTCCGTCTCTAAATTAAGGCTCATTCTTAAGCCTGCTGGGGGTGAGGGTATGGGTGGGGAATGGCGTGATTGTCTCTTTATAGCTAACTGAAAACTTGATAAAGTTATGTATCTTAGTTTTGTTTGAGCAGATATGAGGGAGAAGAAACAGGCAAATGAAAGAAACAAAAGAAATTGGTATTCAATAGTTATTTTCCTGTGCATTGGACCACACTGATTTAAAAGAGTACAGACTGTATAGAGGCAGGATGCCACAAACAGCATCTTGTTTCAATTTCTTCAGGCTCCCACCAGTTCCTTGTCCTCAGTTTGGTAGTTCGGTCCCTACCTCCTTTATGCAGGTAGCTTGTGAACCGAGGAACATGGTCAGCGTTACTTGTGTTGTGGTCCGGGGGTCTAGGTATCGGGTTAATCAATCCCTACCCCTAACCATGCCTCAAGGGCTTTTGAAGAAGCATTAGATATATAAGGGAGAAAACCAAAACTTCAGCTCCTGATGAGGGATCAAAGAGCACAGTGAAGAGAAGCACTAGGAGAAAGTCACAGCTTTGCATGTTCATGGAGCACCTAAAATGCAAGCAAGTAAAGTGGAAATACCTTATGTTAGTGGAAATACCTTATGTTAATTAAAGACAGAGATCATTTTGTTGTCAAAAGAGAAAACATGTTTTAGTGTGTTAGATAATGAGGTATGCCCAAACCACATGGCACATGTTTTTTGAGCTACTAAATATTTGTCTAAGTTCTATGTATCAAAGCCCTATGAACTAGATAGTAAGGAAGAAAAAGGATATCAAAAAATGTCCTGCCTGAAGAGGGTGAAACTGTCATTGGGCAATCAAGCAGGCCTAGACAAGACATCCTAATATGGAGTATCATCCTTATGAGCCCAGAGGGAGGGGCGCTTTAGTTGAGGGGACGCCCTGCTCTGAAGGAGGTTGAAGAAAGTGGACAACATAGTAAGTAGATCCCCAAAGGCGAGCCCGGCATGAATTAAAGCTCAGACGCAGTCACGTCAAACCTACAAGGATGATGTTTGCCAAACTATGAGCCGTTGACCACAATTTTACAGAAAATTGATAGAGTTTATGGGAAAAAATGAGTTTGTGGGATATTGTGTTAAAAAGCTAAGCAGTTTATAATGCAGGACTAAAACCTTTGCTGCAGTAATGTACCATGTCACTCTCCAAGGGGGTTGTGAAGTCCTCATTCAACCTCAAATATTTATTGAGCCTTTCATATGTGCTGGGCATGTGGGAAATAAAAGAGAACAAAATAGACAAAGACCTCCGACCCCCAACCTGGTGAGGGAGGCATACAAATGACAGTGAGCAATAACAAAATAAATAAGTTATGTATGACAGGAAGGAATACATACTTCAGGAATTGGGGAGAAAAATAGGTCAAAGTAAAGGAAATTGAGAGTGCCAGGGGGCTGGGAAGGTGGCAGAGTCAGGCTGCGTGTATTAGGGAGTGGTCAGGGAGACTGGGTTGAGAAGGGAAGACGTGCACAGGCTTGAGGACGCAGAGTGATTGGAAAGACATCTGGGAGAAGAATATTCCAGACAGAAAATAAGAGAGTCAGTGTGTTTGAAAAAGGGCCAGGAGGCCAGTGGCTGGGAGCTGACAGCCAGAGGAGAGAACTTGGAGGTGGTGGAGTCCGGAAGAGTGGGCCACAGTCAGGCTATTCTGAGGACGTGGGCTTTTGCTCGGAGCCAGCTGGGAGCTGGTGTGTGGTTCTCAGAGAGGAGTGGCATGATCTGATCCGTGCCTAGAAGGATCACTCTGGCTGCTGTTTTGAGAATAGACTGAACTTTTTTTTCCACAGGGCAGTTTGAGGGACTAATAATGTTTTATGGAGTTTGTATGATGTCCTTACTGATAGAGGCTGGATCTCACCCACCTGTGTCTACTATTCTACCTTTATGTCTTCCAGGGAAAATGTTTAATAATATCTCATTGAATACATGCATAACTACCACTAGATTGAGGTTCATTTGACCACATGACTCTTGCTTTACCGAGCAAAATCCCAAATCTCCAGACTCTAATGCCTAAATTATTAAAGTTAAGTTAGTGTTGAGGTTAAAAGAAGTGTATTTCTTAATTGGGTTTTGTCAAGGAGGACAAAATCTTGCAGGTGAGTTAATGAGATGCTACACGTTAATTCTACAACTATTTGATCAAACAGATTATTGAATGCCAACAAGATAAACTGCCTTCGGGTAGATGCTTTTCAGGATCTCCACAACTTGAACCTTCTCTCCTTATATGACAACAAGCTTCAGACCATCGCCAAGGGGACTTTTTCACCTCTTCGGGCCATTCAAACTATGTATGTATAAATATAAATGATTTGGATCAAATCTGATGACCGTTGTTTTCACTCTGAATGTGAGAGCTGATTGAATTGCAAGTCCTATATGAAACTGTTCTGTATGTGTCTCTGAAAGGCATTTGGCCCAGAACCCCTTTATTTGCGACTGCCATCTCAAGTGGCTGGCGGATTATCTCCATACCAACCCGATTGAGACCAGCGGTGCCCGCTGCACCAGCCCCCGCCGTCTGGCAAACAAAAGAATCGGACAGATCAAAAGCAAGAAATTCCGCTGTTCAGGTAATTTCTTCCTTAGTGCGACACGTCCCCTGGGACTAAAAACAATTGGCTACATGAGACCTAACAAAAGCAGCTGGCCTTCGGCTGAGTACTAAACATTGTAGAATTATATTTTTATTCTACTCGTGAAGAAAAAAAATAAAGAGAACTGTAGACACAGTTCATAATAATACTTGCATATGTAACATTTTTAACACTACACACAGCAGACGAGATAGACTATCCACCAAGTTAAAAAGATGCCTACACACTTCATACTCCATTCCCAGGGTTCAGACGTAACAGGGGCCTATTAGCTAGCTCAGAATGCCTTTAAAGTATGTTAAGTCTCATGTTTGTTACTATGACCAACTTAAAGTAATTAATCATGTTTTTGTTTCTTCAGAAAGAAAACTGAGACTTGATTACATGGTTTACTCAGGCTCAGGAGTGGAAGGGCAGTGAGGACACACCTGATCCTTGCTTTTCACTCTGAATGCACTCTCTCATTTTGCATTCTCTTATCTTGCATAAGACTGTGAGGATCCTTTTTCCCCCCTACAAAAGGCCATTTTTTAACATTTTGGGAATATTTCATTTATTTATAAAAAAGCTAAATATACATACATTGCATTCCTATTAAATAGAAAGCTTACCTCATTGAAATTTACTATTTGCTTTGATCTAATCTTTTCTATTTCCTTATGATGGAATAATTCTATATGTTTTTGGTAGTATGCTACCTAACTATCCCAGGCGTATTTCACATTCGGCAGTTAATTCGTACTAAAAAGCTAATATCAAAACCAAGCTGGTTATTATCCATAGTTATAGATGCATTTACTACCCACTGTACATTATTGTACTTCAGCCACAGCTGTGAATATATGTTTTTCACTTAATTATCTGTAGTAACTTTAGTCCATTCTTAATCTAATATAACTCATATCTCTGCTTGCTGACATTCAGGTGCATCTCCTATTTTTTTTTTTCTCTTTTTTTATTTAGCTAAAGAACAGTATTTCATTCCAGGTAGGTTTTGCTCGGTGGTAGGACTAACTGCAGACACCCTTTTCTCACCTTATAAAATATAGCTTCTAAAACTTTGATATGCATGCTTTTGAAAGTGCAGTGGATACTCTATAGATAGATTGACTTATGCATAGATCACTTGTAGCTGTTTCCTGAAAACCTGACCTTTGCATGCAGCTTCTGATATTAAACATATATATTATTAAACTCCACCTTTTTCTCCTTCTCTTTTACTTTGGCACATTATCTAAAATTTCTCACAGTAGCTGAAATGTTTGAACCTATGGCTTTCTACTTAAATCATTTTCTCTTTACATTGTATATCTGATCTTTCAACCTGTTTTTAAAATGTAGCTATTGAGCTAGTTTTAAAGACAGAGACCTTTCTGTTGTTAAAGAGCTAGTTCTACATGAAATCAGTTATAAACACACAGAATTGCATTTTCGATCATGAGACTTACTTTTTAATATTTTTTATACTAAAAAAAGTATACTTTACTTTTGCCTTACTTATTGCATCATTTTTTTTATTCAAAAACAGTAGCTTTCTGCTGATTTATATGCAGTTGTTCCTTATTTGTTTGTGACTTTACGTTCTTGCATATCCAGAATTGCAGTATAACTCCACAAAAAGAATATTGATGTCAGATGTGAAAGCATCAGAAGTTCTTGGAGACTAAATGCCTTGAATAATTTAGGCAGATGGATAAAATGTTTCTAAGAAAAGTAATTGCAATGTTTTACCACTTCAATCATAACACGATCAAGGCTGATGATTGTACAACTAGCTCTTTAGAATGTTTCTTTACTTATTTTTCCTTGCCTGCCAATTGTGTAAAATGCCTCTTTGACTTGTTTGTTTTAAACCATTATATAAAAATATATGTTAAGTATTGTTTGGCCACATTCACCATCTCCTGGGTATATATAAGACTATACAATACATTTTAAGAGCTATAAATAAAAAGATATTTCCTTAATATTAGTATGCAACGCCATACATATTTTCGTAAGAAGAGCTCTGGATTTGGTCTCTATTTTAAGGAGATATTGGTTTCTTGCCATTATCAAATTATAATTTGAATATTTTTCTGAATTTAACAGATTTAGTTATGTTACTTATTTTGAGCTTGAATGATCAATAATATTTTATATATTATATTGGCTGCATAGTCAATAACATGTTGAAAAGAACAGTTAATTGGCCTTCATTGACAACATTTAAAACTAATTATTTTTACCCAATTAAGTAGAAAGTCATTTGATATCTATTACTTAACCAGAAAAAGATGTATTCTAAACAACAGACCATTTATAGAATAAAATGTTAATATAATTTAAATCCCAGAATTATATTAGTTAATGTAATTATTACCAAATTATTCAAACTATTGCATTTAAATATACTTTAATAATTTAGAAATTAATATTTCTAAAAAAAATAATTTAGAAATTAATATCTCTAATTCACCAAAAAAAGAACAAAAGTCAAGTTTTTTTTGTTGTTTTTGTTCTTTTTTTTGAGACAGGGTCTTGTTATGTTTCCCAGAGCTAGGGTGCAGTGACGTCATCATAGCTCACTTCAGTCTCCAACTCCTGGGCTCAAGTGATCCCCCTGCCATAGCCTCCTGGGTAGCTGGGACTACAGGCATGCACTACCACGCCTGGCTAATTTTTTAATTATTTTTTTGTAGAGACAGGACCTCACTATTGCTCAGGCTGGTCTCGAACTCCTGGGCTCAAGTGATACTCCCGCTTCAGCCTCCCAAAGTGCTGGGATTACAGGTGTAAGCCACCATGCCCAGCCAAAAGTCAAGTTGTTTTCATAAATTCTGATACACTTTTTGCCTCTTACTGACAGCAGCCAAAATACATTTTGGAAAGTTTCTTTATAATCAGATATCGTGTCTTAACTTTGACTTTCTGAGAACTTAATTTACATTATTTAAAATAATAATTGTAATTGTAAAAACCAGGACTCAGAAGGATTCCTTTGGGCATCCTCCTCCTTTTTTCTCAAAATTTTGATTAAAATTTGAGCCTACCTAAAGAACCACCATAAAATAAGTATTATTGTCAGTGCATTGAATGAAGATTATTTGAAATGTAAGATATCCAGTATATTTGTCACTTAGATTTTGTATACCCTCATTTTAATATTTCAAGTTGGTGTAAAGCTTAAATCACAATAGAACAGATTCTCAATAGATGCCATGGTGTTAACTGCAAATGTATTGAAGTTATTATATTCAGCATTGCGAGCTTCTTAGATTCTAATCCATTTCCACTAAAGTGACATTATGTGTTGGAAAGGTCATTAATAAGTATACCCCACAACCAAAGGATTAACCCAAATGTGCTAATGATAGTTGTTGAGGATCTATGTAATTAGTTTTCCATTCACTTTTACATGTGTACTTGCCTAATACTATTCTATGTGGCATTCTAAATATTACAGTGGTAACTCAAAAGAAAATCTGTCTTGCAGAGAGTTCATCTTTTAAAGGAATCGACAGAAGCTTAATTTGTACTATCCATCTTTTATGCCATTTGCTTTTCTTGCAAGACCACCGCGCTTCAAAATATAAAATTTTGCAAAGCATGACAATTCCCATCACACCATGCTATTTTTCTATAATTACCATAATAAAGAAAGAAGGAAGAGACCTTAGTTTTATGTATATGCATATTAATCTTAATTGGGATTACTCTGTCTTTCTTTCCTTCTTGGTGATCTTTACTTTTGCAGGAATTCACCATTTTGGCTGTAAGTAAAAGTGTCTGATCTGAAACATAATGTCCTCCCTTTTCAATCCTGATGTATCTTCTTCTAGTCTTGGTCTTTTGCACCTATTTTTTTTTTTTTCAAGAAGAAACCACAGATCTTTTGAGCTTCTCTGTTGTCCTTGTAGCTTACCTCAACTTCTTCCTGGATGTTGTTCCCGAAAGCTGTTGTTTCCATTCTGCAGTTCTGAGGAACGGTGGAGGCACCTTTCAGTATAGTCCCTTCTTTGTGTTTCCAGGAAATCTTCGGTAGTAATACTCTTACTATGGTCATAAACATTCTGCGGGAAGAATGCATGTCATGTAAACAGTATTACATTTCCAGAGCGTCTGTAGCTTTTTCTCCTACTTCCCTTCATCTTTCCTCTTGGTCTTACCTTTGGCCTAGTGGTTGGTGTAGTGATAATGTAGCGAGATTTTCTGTTGTGCTTGATCTAACCATGTGGTTGCCAGGTATGAGTAAAACATGGTTCCGTCAAGCACCATGGAACGTCACGCAGCTTTCTACAGCATGACAAGCTGCTGAGGCTTAAATCAGGATTTACTTGTCTCTTTCTATAAAATAAAAATGAATAAAAAGAGGGCTTTTTAGGCATTTCTGAGATTATGTGAGAGGGAGAGAATAGTCAAAGTCCATAGAAAATTTAAAAGCCTGAGTACATCTGTTTGCCTTGAAAGCCCTAATTTACAATTATATATAGGAATATGCTATTACTGGATACATTTTCAATTTTTGACTCAGGAAAAAAAAATAAACTTTTTAACACTATCCATTGTGTGATTAGCTGTGAAATAGGCTAGAATGGCTCAGAACTGGATCAGCAGAAAGTACAGCTGTGAAAAGCTCAAATTTATTAATGTTTTCCTGTCGTGTGAATCTGGTCACTCTTTTTTCCAGAAAATTCCAAGCCTTTCTCTAAACTCTCTTCTGACATCCATTGACCAAAATTCCCCAAGTTGTCTCCCTGCTACATAATCTATAGTTATCTTTTTTCTTCCTACAAATTAAAAAGAAATCTAACCTTCAGACTCAGTTATCTTTTTTTTTTTTTGGTTTGAATTCTCAATAGGTACAGAAGATTATCGATCAAAATTAAGTGGAGACTGCTTTGCAGATTTGGCTTGCCCTGAAAAGTGCCGCTGTGAAGGGACCACAGTAGACTGCTCCAATCAAAAGCTCAACAAAATCCCAGACCATATTCCCCAGTACACTGCAGAGCTGTAAGTTCATCCCCCAACAAAATCCTGGTTGGGAGAAAGGAAATGAAAGCATCAAAGCATAGGAATTTTGATCTTGCAATTTTTATTCTCAATAATCACATTAATTTTAATTAATACACATTACATCGGCATAACTCTTCTTTATACAACAATGTATTAGAGGCTATCTTAGTTCATCAAAGATAAAATTACATAAATTAATTTATCTCTCAGAATTCAGTTAGCACTTAATAATGCTAATAATAATAGTGTTTATTTGGTATTATTTATGCCCAAATCTATTTGTAAGCACTTAATAAATTTTTAATGGATTTAATCCTTACAGCAACCAAATAAAGTTGTTTGAGAGTCACCAGTTTGAATCTTTGTTATTTATGCATATGAAGAGTTCTTTTTATCTACTTTCCTACTTCATTGACTCACAGGTGGAAGGATTTGGTGATTATCAAGTATTAAAGTGGGAAGGGTAGCTTTTTCTGAATAATGGATAACATAGCAGGAATAGCGGGAAAGACAACTCTTTGGGGAATAGCCAAACTGTATGACCTGATTTATATTTACAACCCTAACATAGCACCTAGCACATACTGGCTACTAAAATATGTTTGTTGAATCATTTATAGATTCTATGCTCATGTTTGGTTTGCCTTGACTGACTTTATTTATAAAAAGAAGACCTTTAATGTTAGCATTCTAAAACTGCAAGAAACAACCTAGTGAAATCTCATCATTTTCTTAACATCTCAGCCATGTTTGTGTAGAGCACCATCTGGTATTTGTCATTTACTGCTTTGCAAAGTTGGTTGTCTCTGTATGTGTGTATAATCCTTCTGTCTTCAACTAGATTATAGCCCCTTGGTGACAGGGATTGTGTGTTATAGTTTATGTCCCACTGTGCCTATATTTATGCCTCTTATTTAATGAATTTTAAGCAATTTGAATAATTAAAAATAAAGTAATGCCTTTCAAAGAATTGACAGAAACTACCTATCTTGTGATTATAGTGATGCTTTTTTCACTCCTGTTAGTTCATGAAACTATTTCATAGCTCAAGAACTTTTAGAAATGCATGGGATCATACAACAAAAGAACTTAACTCTATTTTCATAGTCATGTAAGGATGTATGCTTATTACCAACGATACTACAAAGAAGTGATATCTTCCAGTGTGCTAGCACCTTAAAAAGGCTTATTTGTCAAGGAAGAATTATAGTAGAAACTAGCCTCTAATTGATACTTTAGTAAATATGTATGTTTTAAGAAATTTATAATTTTTAAATAGTACATATAAAGTCAATATTGAAAAGAAAATATTTGCAAATCATGCATCCAATAAAGGATTTATATCCAGATTCTATAAGGAACACTTATAATTCATAGATATTAAAAAGGTACATTACCTAATGAAAAAGTGGTTGAATTCTTTGTATCGACATCTTCTTCTCCAAAGGAGATATACAAATGACCAAAAAACACATGAAAAAAATGTTCAATATCTTTAGTTATTGGGGAAATACAAACCAAAACCACACTGAGATACCAATTCACACCCACTGGAATGGCTATAAAAACAAACAAACAAACAAAAAAAGACAATAATATAGTAGAAGAAATTGGACCCCTCTATGCATTGCTGGTATGAATATAAAATGGGACAGCTTTTTTGGAACACGGTTTAGCTATTCCCCAAAGAGTTGTCTTTCAGCTGTTCCTGCTGTGCTATCCATTATTCAGAAAATAGATTTATCATGTGATCCAGCAGATCTACCCTTGAATATATACACAAAAAGTTGAAAACATAAATTTTGTACAGCAACATTCATAGTAACATTATTCATAGCAGTCAAAAAGTGGAAGCAAGACAGATGTCAGCTAACCAATGAATGGACACAGAAAGTGTGGCATGCCCATGCAATGGAATACTATTCAGTCATAAAAATAATGAGGCACTGATATGTGCTACAATACAAATGAACCTTTAAAACGTGACACAAAGTAAAAGAAGCCAGACACAAAAGCCACATTTTATGAAATTCCATTTATATGAAATGTCCAGAACAGGAAAATCAACAAAGACAGAAAATAAATTAATTGTTGCCAACAAGTAGTGGGGAGGAGCGATTGGGAGTGGCTGGTAATGAGTATGGGGTTTTGGTGGGGGATGGTGAAAATATTCTGAAATTAGATAGCAGAGTATGTGAATTGTATCCTTATGATCTGTGAATTGCATTTTAATAAAGCTGTAAATTTAAAAAATATATGGAGCAAGCAATTAGGAAAAAATGTCTAAAAATGCTTCTTGCGTTTGGGGGTGGCATTGAACAACGGTCTGAGAAACTTTGTTCTAGAGATTACTGAATGAGAACTGGGTTTGATTTTTGGTTTTCCTTACTGTGTCCTTCTTAATGTATTTTATTTTGATAATTAAAATTTGGGTAAAATAGAAAAAATCAGTATACTGTGCAAATCTTCTGTGATATGTGCACTATATTTTATTTTAGGGTTACCATTAAATAATGTTATAATTCAATTTGAGAAATAAAACATAATCCCTTCCTAACTGTGGATAATGAAACTTTTCTGTTCTTTATTTTTTCCTCCAGGCGTCTCAATAATAATGAGTTTACAGTATTAGAAGCCACAGGAATCTTTAAGAAACTTCCTCAGTTACGTAAAATGTAAGTCATTTGTTAGCTGTCTTTTTGAATTTCAGTAGTGTTTTGTTGTGTCTTTTCCATTCCTTTATAGTTTTAAGTTTCTTTGCAGATTGTAAAATATAAAAAAAAAAGTTCATGGAAATTTCCATAAAATGACTACCTGTGACATGAATTTAGGGTACTCTCTGAGAAGGACTTTTCTATGTGTTCAAACAATGTCAGCCACATTTTCTGTAGTAGGGCCTTAGCATTTCATGTTAACTCAGATAGCTGGTCTGTTATGTGGCCACAGCAGGAATCCAGCAATCTAAGCACATTAAATTGGGTTCAGTCATGTTTTGTAACTTCCTTTACTATTCCCCAAACCATGCTGTTATTTCTTTTTCAGCGCATTCATGTCAACTATTTGACTTTTTGCTTCATTAAACTTTCATTAGAAGATAGTCAAAATTAATGATTGGCAAACTGGCTTGATAGCTCATCTGTGATACTGCATGTCCACAACTCATATTTTAAAATAAGTTCATAAACTCAGCAGTTTCAACAGCACTCCGTGGGTACTCCACACCCTTCAGAAGGCATGAGAGAGGGACAGAACAGAGGCCAAGAGTGTAAGGCCAATGGAGCACCCCACACACATGAGGAAGCACCAGCAGGGGGAAAGAAGCATGGCTCCATGACACATGTCTGTCCACAATATATAACTGACCCACGGTCACAGAGACTGTGCATGGCGGAGCAGCACGAACACACTACCAGTGCACTCAACCTCCATGTTATGCTGCCTCCCAAAGGGTTTCTCCTTTGTTCATTGCCCTCCTTTTGCACTGGTACTAAATACACCTTCTTTTTAGCTATAAGATGATTTCCAATGCAACAAATGTTTACTGAGCAGCTACTATGTGTGATGCTCTGAAAGAAATAAAAGGATAAATATAAACAATCCTTGTTTTGGGGGCACTTCTGGTCTTGGAGAGAACAGTGAGAAAGAGAAAGAAAGTCTATAGAAAAGTGTTACCTCAGCTGGACATCCTTGGCCTCTGGGCAAACACTGTAGTGTTGGGTACTATACGTAATATTGACAGTTAAGTGGGTTGTTTTAACACATTAAAGGAGAAGTTCAACTGGGGCTAAACTCACATTCAAATATATTTCTGATGCTATCCAAACACTAACAATTTTATCTCATCTTTCTCTCTACACAATTGACTTCGTTTAGTCCTTAATTCATTGAACAGTTTTAATCAAGGGCATTTCTTTGAAAAGTTCCTTATTAAGGTCTGTGGAAGGCATAAAGGTTTATGTAACCCAATACCTGACCTCAAGAATTTTATACCCCTGGGGACTCTTGCAGATTTTGACATGGATCAGGCTGGTATTTTTCACCCACAGACATTCCCTCTTAGTATTTTTGTCCCTTTGTCTTGATGGGGCAGAGAAATAGTGTCTTTTCAAAGCCCTGGCAGGGCAGAGCAGTGAAAAGCTTAAAGACTGTGGAAGACTTTGTTCAGTAGAAGGATACGATCAGACATGTTGTTTCAGTGCCCTCATTGTAAAAGAGAAATTATTTAAAGTCTTTGTTTCAACAATCTTTCCTTAGAAACTTTAGCAACAATAAGATCACAGATATTGAGGAGGGAGCATTTGAAGGAGCATCTGGTGTAAATGAAATACTTCTTACAAGCAATCGTTTGGAGAATGTTCGGCATAAGATGTTTAAGGGATTGGAAAGCCTCAAAACTTTGTAAGTATTCTTATTTGCACTGCAGTTCTTCCACCAAAGAATTGTAGTTCATTGTTCATTATAATCCCAGGATGCGGCACCTCTGACTTCCCCACCCCCTCTCTCTGTCTGTCTTTCACACCCTCTCTGTCACACACACAAACACATACACACACACACACATTTTGTGAATGCAAATGGTCCCTTACTCCAATACTCCTTCCTTCATTGCGTTAATAGCAAATGGTCAGGAGAGCCCCGCGTGGCTCTCTTCAACAAAATAGATCATCCTTGCTCTAATGCTTGTATGGTTCTGGTCCCCCTGTGCTGCCTCACAATGGTCATTCTCTTTCCTCTTCCTCAAACACCTCTGTCTGATACTCCCTCTTGTCCCAAGGTCTCTAAGCTTTAGAATCTCCTGCAACCCCTGCAGTGGACTAACTCTAGCAGCTTATCTGGAGACCACCTTTGTCTGTCCCTGCAAGGTCTTAATGCAGAGCAGGACTGGCTGCTGGTGTATCTTTTTCTCTCTGTTTCAAAGAAACATGCAAAGACTTGTATCTACTAGCTCAGGCATAGGGAAGTTAGGAAAAAGAAATTCTGTGTTTCCAAAAAGGTTTTTGGCCAAGGAGGATGGGGATTAGACTGAATAGTATATACAACATTTTTGTATTACTTGAATTTTCTACATTGCATGTATATACATACACACATATATATGTGTATATATACACATATACACACATATATACATATATATTTTTATCTTTAAAATATATAATTATATTTGACAAAAGTGGTGCCCTAAAAACTGGAAAAGAGACAAACCAAACTCTGAAGCCTCTGGAAGACATGAAGGAAAATATTTGTAATTAAGAAGTAGCTGTTGGTGATTGTAGTGGAGACAGGCCTGAGTTGCACTCTCTCCTCTAAATCCTCAACCCTGCCCTGTGCAGCTCCTGAGAGTCACGTACAACCAGGGGTGCTGATAGCTGAGGGAGCCCACTGCCTGCTGTTTATATAATGCAGAGGGAGAAGGGCATTTCCATAGCCAGGGGGGTGTGCTACTATTATCCCCAATTCAAATCCCACCAAAAAAAGACCCTGCACGTTAGAGCAGAAGTGTGCTCCATGCGCTTTGCAGGGGTAGCTTGGAACTTAACCATGCAGCAGGGCCAGTCTGGAACCTGCCGACCCCTCCCAAGGGCTAACTTAGAGCCATTTCAGAATCATTTACAAACATCCCCTCAGCCTTTTTATGGAAGAGACACTGAGGGGTGTGTAGGAGGAGGACAGAGGAGATGTGCCATGGTTGGCTGCATCTAACCTTCCCCGGAGCTGCCTTAGGTAACTCAGCAAAACATAAATCTTGTAACAAGAACCCTCCCTTCTTAGAAAACATTAATATCTGTGGGACTATTTTTTGATACTGGAACTTGCTTCTTTGCGGAGAAGTACCCTGGAGTGGGAGGAAAGGAATAGGCTATAACTCCACCTTTATTAATCCGTTCAGGCTTCCGTAGCAAGATTGCACAGACTGGGCAGCTTAAACAGCAGAGATGTATTTTCTCACCTTTCTAGAGGCGAGAAGTTCAAGATCCAGGTGTTGACAGGGTGGATTTCTGGTGAGGCCTCTCTTCTTGGCTTGTAGATGGCCACCTTCTTGCGGTGCCCCTGCATGGCCTTTCCTGTATGTGTTCGTGGATAGAGAGTGAGCTCTCTTTTGTCTCCCTTTTTCCTTATAAGGATGGCAGTCTTGACAGAATAGGGCCCTACTTAAGACTTTATGACCTTACTTAACCTTAATTATCTCTCTAACGTCCCTCTCTACAAATATAGTCATGCATTGAGTAATGACAAGGACACAGTCTGAGAAACGTGTCATTAGGCCATTTTGACATTGTGCAAACACTGTAGAGTACACTTAGACAAGCCTAGCTGTTACAGCCTGTTGCTCCAGGCTACAAACCTGGACTGCATGGGGCTGCACTGAACACTGAAGGCAACTGTAACACAACGGGAAGTATTTGTGTATCTAAACGAAGAAGTACAGTAAAAATATAGTATAAAAGATAAAAATAGTACACCTGTATAGGACTCTTACCATACTCTTACCATACAATTGCTGTGGGTGAGTCAGTGAGTGAGTGATGAGTGAATGTGAAGGCTTAAGACATTACTGTACAACTTCTGTTGACTTTATAAACACTGTATACTTAGGCTGCACTAAGTTTATTTTTACAAAGTTTTTTCTTCAATAATAGGTAACTTTTTACTTTACAAACATTCTCATTTTTTTAAACTTTTGACACCTTTGTAATAACACTTGGCTAAAAACACACACTGTACAGCTGTACAAAAATATTTTCTTTCTTTTATCCTTATTTTATAAGATACTTTCTATTTTTAACATTTTTAAAAATGTTTTGGTTAAGAACCAAGACACACACACTTTAGCCTAGGACTACACAAGGTCAAGATCATCAATGTCACTATCTTCCACCTTTAGATTTTGTCCTACTAGAAGATCTTCAGGGGCAATAATGCACATGGGGCTGTCATATCCAATGATAACAACGCTGCCTTCTGGAATCCCTCCTGAAGGACCTGCCTGAGACCGCTTCATAGTTAACACACACACACACACACACACACATACATACATACATACACATAAGTAAAAGTGCATGCTAAAATAATAAAAAGCCTGGTATATAGTAAATACAAAAACCAGTAACATCTATTGTCATCATTGAGTATCATGTACTGTACATAATTATACGTGCTAGACTTTTATGTGACTAGCAGGACGATAGGTTTGTTTACACTAGCATTTCCACAAACAAGTGAGTAATTGTTGTGGCCAGACAATTATGATGGCTATGACGTCATGAAGCAAAAGGAAATTCTCAACTTCCTTACAATCTTATTGGTGCACCTTTGTATTTCCATCGTGAATAAAGCATTGCTATGGGGCGCATAACTGTACAGCCACATTAAGGGGTGAGGGCTTCAACATACAAATGGGAGGACACAATTCAGTTTATAACACCACCCCAAAAACTTATCAGACTATTTCTTCTGACTAATTACGTTCACGAGAGTTTCCCTAAGAATTCTCTAAATTCAACTTTCCCCTTTCATTATATTTCTGTGGATGTTATTGTGCTGCTTATGTTTCAGCACCTGAGACAGGTACCCACTGGCTCTCTCCTTAATCCCATGGTGCCACAGCAAGGATATTAGAGCAATTTAGAGCCAAACTCAGGATTTCAAAGTCCTAGGGTGGTTTATCAGGACATACCTGTTCTGCCACTTGGTGTCTTTTTGCTTGGAGCTGTGAAGATTTTGACAGCGCATCCCCATTCCCTCTACACTTCTTAATCCTCTAGGACTAATAGGCCACTAAATAGTTTGTGTACCTATTTCAGTGAGTTTTTGAATTCTTTGACATTGCAGATGAAATTTTGTGCATATGTGCACTTACGGATTTTTCCAGCAACGAAGAGTAAAATTTTCTTTCACTTCTCTCAGGGATCTATGATTCCAGAAAGATTAAGACCTAGTACTGTGTGTTATTTATGAAAAGGAAAGCGCTGATAAGAGTCCTTTTCTGTTTTGCATTTGTTTCCTAACATAAAATGATGCCTTGATAAGAAGGGCACCATCTTTTCTTCTTATCTATAACTTAGTGGAATGCAAACGTTTATATTTCTTATTTATTAGTGGGCAATGTAGTATTTTAAAGTGACACTGTGTTGTTTATTTTTGCCTCCCTTTTTTACGTTCTGCAGTCTTTTAGTAATCAACTCATGTTTAGAAAAATTAAGGAATAAATTAACTTTTTAGGAATTCCGAATAAGATTTATTGCAACTATAAACAAAGACTTAGCAAAGAAGTGAGAACTGAGCCAATACTAGATCAGTAATAAGGAAATGACTATAGTGTCAATTCTATTAATGGCAATGATTTAAAAAAAAGGTCAGAATGTTTTCAGAGTACTCCCATATAAAGCTTATTTTGAGCCAGGTGCAGTGGCTCACACTTATCATCCCAGCACTTTGGGAGGCTGAGGCTGGAGAATTGCTTGAGCTCAGGAGTTCCAGACTAGCCTGGGCAATATAGTGAAACCCTATCTCTCAAAAAAAGAAAAAAAAAATTACCTGATCATTGTGGCATGTGCCTGTAGTCCCAGGTACATGGAGGCTGATGTGGGAAGATCAAGCACAGGAGCTCAAAGTTACAGTGAGCAGTGATCACGCCACTACACTCCAGCCTGAGCAGCAGAGAGAGACAACTGGGATCTGTTATTCTTGCTTTTTTTTTTTTTTTAAGTTTTAAAATTAAAACACTGAACTAATTAACATTAGTTAATTGTTGTTAATAAAATAATTTGTGTCTGCTCTGTGAATACTCATTTAACTTTGGCTTTCCCAGCCCATGTTTGACATTGACTTCGTATCTCAGTCCCTGAGATGTCCTCAATTCTTCATGGGCAGTGGCTATTGATTCCTTTCTGCCTTTTTGTTCAACCTTAAATGTGATATTACCCAGAATACACAAATCACAGGGCTCCAAGGTCTCAGAGAGCTGTAGGTGAATTAGGACATTATGTAATCATGCAAACATAATTATAGCATCAAAGGAAAACGTTCTGCCCTCATCGTGGGATTGTAAATCCATGCAGAGACTCACCGAGCCTTTTATAACTGAGATTAATCATTGACAACTCGACAGCATTTATTCTTGCAGGATGTTCTCAGTACATATCCATAGCAATTCCTAATGACAAGCGAACATGCAAAAAATAGTAATGAATGCCACATATTTGCAAAGAAAGATTATTTTTATCCTCAGATAGGCAAAATTGATTGCTTGATTCTTTATCTCCTTAACAATGTCCTCTTTTTTCCCTCAGGATGTTGAGAAGCAATCAAATAAGCTGTGTGGGGAATGACAGTTTCATAGGACTGAGTTCTGTACGTTTGCTTTCTTTATATGATAATCAAATTACTACAGTTGCACCAGGGGCATTTGATACTCTTCATTCTTTGTCTACTCTGTAAGTACAAAAAATAGTCTCTATTTATGTATTACTTGAGCCAGTGTATTATATTTGTTACTTTTATTTATAGCATTTTAATGCATTATTAAGTGTTGCATAAAAATATAATCAAGGGTTTAGATATTTTTAAAGGGACAAATTTGTTCCTGTTAATTTGTTTAATTTTTTTTAAAAAAAATACTACCTACTATCTTATATTAAATTTTAACAAAAAATTGCAGTATTATTTAGTCACTCCCTTTTTATAACAATGTGCTCAATAATGTGACTTATTTCTAAATTTTAAAATTATAATAACGTGATAGTGTTGCATAGAAAAGAAATGTGATGAATTTTCCCCAGTGTTCCCACACTGGAGTATTTTCAGAATGAGTACTATAAAAACAGAATTGATGGTGTGATTGCCAACAAAGTATGCTCAAAAGGATCATTCGAAATGACAGGAGGTACATTAGGATGACCAGACCAACAATAAACGCTGCTGACTAGAGGGCATTTACTATGATATTAGGAAAATATTGAAGAAATACTTTGAACCTGTCTGAAAGGATATTTTATATGGACAGCTTGAAAATAAAAAAAAAATTGTAGGCCTATAGATAAAACTCAGGCAGTGTCCAAAAAACATTCCTCCAAACAATGTATTTCAGGTTTCTTGTAAGCCAGTATCTAAAAAGCAGTGTTTGAACTTATTAATCATATAATATTAATCATATAACTGATAAGATTTCCTTGTAATGGTGGCATGCAAGTATACTAATCTAACTCACTAGGAGGGGAATATAGTTATAGTTAGAAAAAAATGTGTAACATAGCTCAAGTCACTGAAGAAATAATTTGAGAGAAGCATCCATCCATCTTTTAAAGTACTTAATCCTCTTTCCACATAAAATGTGACATTTTACATTGAGTGACTAATTTGGGCATATTAAAGATGGCATGTTTATAAATAATGGGATTGTCAATAGGTTTGTGCTGAAGTGGTGAGATGCCAGAAGTATTGAGATTTGTAGAAGTAAATTCATTTTTATAACTGGCATTTAATCAACTCAGCTGTCAGTTTAGATGGGAAACCTATTCTCTGGAGCAAATAAGAGATGGAAATCTTGAGATGACAAATTAATGAAATAGCTGTTGTCAGGTTAAACTCAATAATATAAGGTAATCAGCCTTCATCTTTATATTAAATTACTGCATTATCACTGCAGAGAAGTTTGACAGCAAGTCAGATTCCTGACAAGTTTAAATTATTTCTAAATGAGATATCTATCTGGATCCACTGTATAAACCCTCAAGTACTTCTTTTACCTTATTTTTGGCATGAAATTATTTGAAAAATTCTCTTATGTAAAAGTGTTGTCATAGTTTAAATTCCAAGCATAAATATTTTAGCAAATAAATGTATCCCATATGTTGCATATGATTGAGTACGAATGGGGGCTGGGAACACAAGGAGGAAGGAGGAATTATTCCAACAGAAATAGTGTGGGAAATGGCAGCGTGGGGTTTTGAGAAGTAGGAAGGTGAAACCCTGGACTAAACTATGCGTTGTTTGCACGTGGCACTTAGAAACCTCTTGGCCAATCCTTTTAACTGTAACTGCTACCTGGCTTGGTTGGGAGAGTGGCTCAGGAAGAAAAGAATTGTAACAGGAAATCCTCGATGTCAAAAACCATACTTCCTCAAAGAAATTCCTATCCAGGATGTGGCCATTCAGGACTTCACTTGTGATGATGGTAAGAAATCCTTGCCAAATCTTCAGTCATCAGGCATTCACGATGCTGTTCTGATGCTGTTGTGCACAGTTGTACAGCATGTCACAGTTCAGTTCGACAGATAAGGATTGTGTGTCTTTTGCTTTGCTTTGTTGTTTGTTTTGTGTTAGCAACAGGGCACTTACTTTCTCAGACTACCCTTTCACACTCAAGGCGGCTTAATGTGTGTTCTGAATGTTTTAAAAGATCTCTAGTTTCCTACTTGTGGTTGGTACTATTTAAATAGCTTCATTTTAACTTTTTAAAATTATTCTAGGCATCTTTTTTAAGTAACTACCGTTTTAAAATGAGAAAAGCAATTAACTTGTAAAATAGAAGTTTTAGTAACTCTGACAAAAATATTTTTCACTTTTAATGCTGTCTCTGTATCATCACATTTGATTTTCATAATAGCTCTATAAGGTAGTTAGAGCAGATTCTATTATTAATAGTGTTTCCAGAGAAGGGAACGGAGAGCTAGCTTGAGCTCTATATTGTAAAATGAGGAACCCATGCAATTTTGCTAAACATTTTAAACTAATTATCCCTTTATGTCTCTTCATATCTGTCTCCTTTCTCTGTAACTCAGTTTTACATTTACATATTCTAATTAAAAGTATAATTTGTGCAAATAACTGAACAAATAAATAGCTATTAGAATTGTATTGGTAATTGTAATTACCGTGTATAAGTTATAAACTGTAATATTTTCTGGAATGTTGCCCTAGGCAGTCTGAAAACAGTGCTGTATAGAATTATGGTGTCGATTTGTAAATACTTAATGCCCTGCACATAAGTGCTCAAGGCTCTTACGTTTGTTAATTTAAAGACATAAAATCCTTCTAGTGCCTTTAAAACCACAAATCTGGGTTTTTCTTTATTTCCTCTGCAATTTAGGAAATGATGACAATAGTTGCTCTCCACTCTCTCGCTGTCCTACGGAATGTACTTGCTTGGATACAGTCGTCAGATGTAGCAACAAGGGCTTGAAGGTCTTGCCCAAAGGTATTCCGAGAGATGTCACGGAGTTGTAAGTAAAGCTTGTCTTTCCATTTTCTTGACAATTAATGTTTTACACACCCAGGGGAATGAAGATCAAACAAAAATGTTTAGAATTCTGTTTGCAAATTACATTCTATGGGCAATTAATTATCATGCAAACTTGTAAACAAGTCATACCAAAGTTAGTCCAGAGACCCCAGGAATTGCTGGTTGTGTGTTTTTCTTTTTTACACTGTAGGATTTCTCAGTGCCTTTATTATGCTAAGGTGTACTGTGATGCTCCGAGAGAGAATGGTAAAATATAAGGTAGCTCTCGCACTTATTTTTCCCTATATTTCTTTTCTCATAGAGCATCTTGCAAGTCTAACACTTTGGGAAATCCTGTATATTTAGTTTATTTAAGTGACTAGGATATTCCCTACATTAAATTTTTCTTTACCCTGTGATCCCTGTGGCAGTAGCTCACCACATAGGGTAAATAATTATCTTAGGGGTGGAAGAAACTGGCATAATCCTTGTCCTTAAAAAGAGATAATGCTTTTGTGTGTGTGTGTGTGTGTGTGTGTGTGTGCTTGAATAAGAGTCCTTTAGATCCAAAAGGGTATGAGACCAATTATCCCTGACATTTTCATAACTGATATTTAACCACAAATTACATGGCTAATATACACATATCTGACCTTCAAGATTGCCACACTTCCCTACTTACTTCATACTACATATGCAGAATGTAATAAATTATAGAGGAAGCTGCTAGAAAAATGATACATGTGTGCCCCATTCATTTCATTCATTTATTCTCTAAACTAATATCATATTCTTTATGTGAATACAACTGAGTCATTTTGCCTCTGTTTATTTTTTTGTCTGTAATGAAACCATGGATCAATAATGATTTAATCCAAATGTAATTTATGCAAATGTGTCCCTGTAATTCATGCAAATACATGCAAGTGTTCCAAATGAGCAGGTTTGATAAACTTTCGGCAGTATGCGACATAGGTAATGAGGTTCAAGAAGATGCCGCTTCAGTTTTTAAGGATCTTGTTTTAAAATTATGTGCAGTTCAATGGATCATACTTCGGTCCTGAATGGAACAATTTGGGAAAGAAGGCTCAATCTTAGCACATGGGCACAGAATGTTTTTCGTAGATTTAAACTGCTGTAAAGTTACTACCAATCACATTTTTACATTAACTCTAAGCACTATTTTACATGTATGTAGCAATTAAATACTTAATTCTTATCTTACTATGTTTTTATTTTAGAAGCTCACATGGGCCCCTTAACTCTCTCCTGTGGAGGGCTAGATGGCTGTAGAGTATTCTGTATGCAAAGCATTGATTTTTAGGAATACCCCAGGGTGTAGCATACAGTCAGACCATCTTTGATGTTAAATCTCTTCTTCTATACTATTTTCACTGGCCTATGCCTTGGTCCTTTTACCTGCTACCCATTAAATATTTTAAACATTCTTTAATTTTCTGATTAAGCTTTGTTCAAAAGCCTGCTTGATTCATATCCTGGCTGCTATACATGTGCTTCTTCAACACTTCAAACAGTTGAATTCTTAATCTATTTCACTACAAATTATTTAAAAGTTGTCTTTTTTCCTAAAGAAAGTATGTTAACAACTTGGCAAGTTTATTAATAACCATTTAATTGTACACTTAAAATGGAGTAAAGACATGATATGTAAATTACACTTCAATAAAGAAAAAAAGTATGCTATAGTGATGAGAAAAATATTAACTCATCTCCTGTGAATTCACATTTTACCTCCCAGAGAGCTTATTCTAAGAACCTTACCATGTCGGCAGGATCCTTTTCACCAGTAACATATACACGTGCATTAAAAAAAAAAAAAAAAATTATATGTATTAAATTATTAAAGATTTTGGCAAAAATTAGTGTTATTGGTGGACAAGTTTGAACAAATGGTATCCATTATTTTTAATCAGTTCCATATAACTTCCCCTAAGATTGTTTTACATATAAACGTTCATACCGCGCATTCTGAATCTTTTTGACTTCGGCTCTGTTGGAAGAAAGGGAGAGTGCCGAACTGTATGGAGTGATGCTTCCCTCTAGTGGTATTAAGAAAAACTTAGCTGGAGGAAAGCAAAGAGGGAGAGGGGTCAAAGAAGAAATATAAAGTCAGAATATTTAGGCAAGCATAGGAGTCATAACATACACCCTGCTTTGCTTTTAATCAAATGTTTATTACATATTTTTGACATGTGCTTTTTATATAATTGTTTTCATTTTGAAATATTAGAACTAGATTGTTATCTCAGGCAACTTCTCTGCTACTTCTATGTCCTGAAAAGGAAAAAAAAAAAAAAAATACCAACTTCAACCTGGAATCTTGAGATTGGCCACAACATTGGGTGTCAGGGGCCACATGTCCAGGGTGCCAGAATTGTTTGTGGACACATCCATAGCCAGATGGCCCAAGTTGCTGAAAGACCTTTGAAGTCTTCAGTATCTATATTCTGGAAAAGAATAGCCTTGGGAGGAGATGAAATTTATTTTTCTTTTTGTGACACCATTGCTATAACTTCAAGCATTCAGTTATTTTTGTGTCTTACCAGTTAACCCAAAGTGTGTCTATTTTCTGATTATTCTTCTAACTCTAATAAGAAAGGGAAATTTTACTTAGATGTGGTTATTTGATTATTGTTTTTATATATATGTGCTGTGTTAGTGCACTTGCTAAATTTGTGATATTCCACAAAACCCCCTAAAATGTTCATTGCCAAGCAAATATATTTCAACTGGTTTTAACCTTAACCCTGGTTATGTACAAATTTACAAATTTCTCTTTAAAATGGGCTGTTTGTATTTGCTAAATGTACTAATACTTATTAAAGCAGTGGAGAGTGGTCTTGGACACAGAAGCAAGGTTTTGTTAGTAGTTAATGAATTTCATGGTATTGTCTCCACATAAACACAAGCAGACTGAAAACTGAGTAAAAATGTGGTTGATTGAATGAACCTCCTTGCTAACACTCAGCTGGCTAAATGCTTGCCTTGCCTTGTTAGATAAACCACAGAGACCTTGGTTTTATGATTTAGCTTAAATGATCCACAAAGAATTCTGGGTAACTGTTTTCTTTTTTGTTTTTCTTTTTACTTCTTTTAAATAATGATCCCAGCTAGGAGCATGATATCTTAAAGCAAAAATTGCCAAGTGGTTCCTTGTGTCACTTAAGAGTGAAATATTGTTCGCTTATTTTATGGCAGGCCACCGTTACTTTTTAAGAGGATAATACTGTTTCTTTGTTTTTAGGTATCTAGATGGAAACCAATTTACACTGGTTCCAAAGGAACTCTCTAACTACAAACATTTAACACTTATGTGAGTAATATACTGTATTTTTCCATATTTCACTTATTCTGTTTCTTAAAAATGGGGATGGCAAGGAGCAGAAGATTTAGTGAACCTTTCAGATAAAATAAATCATTTACAGTTAGATGCTTCCCTTCTTGCTCATTGTAGTTCTGGATCACTAGCTACATCTTCATTGAATGTCAATCAGGTGATGGAATGTCTCAGGAAAAGGTCCTCCTCTATTCAAAGAAACACAAATACAAGAAAGTCTGAGTAGTCGGAGAATTACAGAAACACAGTAAAACTATATACTTTTGTTGATAGTGGATATGGGCTATTATATGACAAGCCAAGGAAAGAAAGACAAACGATGTCTTTAGTCTTGACTTTAAGCAAAAGATGGTAGATGGTAACAACTTCACTGAAAATATATTATAAATTTAGTTTATTAATAGGCTTGAGTTTCTTATATAAAACATGATTAAGTTGTGGCCATACAGAATTTATTTTATAAAATCTCTATGTATTTATATTGTATTTAAGTAAACTTGACGAAGATGCTGACTTTCTGAGTATAAAATTCCAATTATTGAATATTTTTCAGTTTGGTTTGATGCCCTCCTAAAATAACATTTCTGTTATTATTGATGTGAACAATTTTAACCATGTTTAAGCTTTAAATATAAGAAGATATTTAAATATAGAAACATTTTTATATAGTTATATGTACAATGTTTAAAAACGAATGCAATCTTGTTACATATAATATCACACTTTAAGAGTAGTTTGTTGGTAACTGATAAAATAGAACACAAAAAATTAGCTAAAAGATAGTAGATATTAATGGAAATACCTTGTTATTAGTTTAAGTCTATTTGATTTTAGAGTAAATATAAATAGGTTAAGAGGCAGATTGCTAGTGTTTCTAGAATAAGAAAGTACTCCTAAGTGAATTCTGGAAACCTGAGTAGCAGAAAATGTTACATGTCCCAATGTAAACTTTGTCTAGGCTCATTGAGGCTAGTGAAAATACAGTTGATCACTTTTAATTTTCCTTAAAATTATGGGAAAATCAAACACTTCATAAAAAGTATGTAGGACAAATGATTAAAGAAAAAGAATATTCTCTGATGTCTTGTTCTTCCTTTAGTTATTTATTTGACAGCCACAAGAACCGATTACATACATTTTGTTCTGTTAAATAAACCATTAAACTTCTGCAATTTGCAAAGGGTCACTTTAGTAGAATTGGGTCATTTGTGGAACAGCATGTGATTATTTAAAGCCAGTTGGAAATGAAAAATGAGAAATCATGGATCCAGAAATGGTTTTACCAGTGACTCATTATACAACTCTAGTCAAGTAACTTCCTCTGATATAGATACGTTTATTTTTAAAAATTAAGTATAGTACCTCAGCAGCTTAAAATATAAACTGTAAAGCTCCTAAATGATTCCTACCATTTTCACAATTTTATGGATCCATTTTACTGATATTTGGATATTTTAATAAAGAAACTGACAATCTTCAGCGTTTCTGAATCTTTCATTTATTCCTATATTTACCATTTTGCTTCCAAAAAATATACTGAATATAGTGATTCTGTATATTGACTAGACATATATATTGGTGAATATAGATATTTTTTCATATATATGTACACTATATATAATGGGAATAAAATCAAGTTTATGGAATAAAAATTATGAACCATAGTCATACACACTACACTTATAAATAGCCATTTAGCATTGGTAAAAATTCAACATCTTTCCCATTTACCAAACATTTGTCAAACAAATATTTACTGAGGAACTAATATGTGACAAGGACTCATCTAGGGGAGGAACACAGGTGTTCATAATGATGGCATTTTGAATGTTATTAATCAGGGGTTCTTTCAGTGATGAAATTTGAGTATGTATATCAGTGACCATATGTACTGGTGAGGATAAAGTTTGCATATCTGAGGGACTTACTAGGAGAAAGGTTTATTTGTCACTCACAAAATGTATCTATCACAAGCCGCCTCCGAGAAAGCTCCCTGTGGACCATACCAAGTCTTAGGGAGGTGGCTGCAGAAGCAGAAGGAAAAATGAGCTCACTCTAAAACGTCTGCTCTGAAGTGAGACCAGCCCCTTGTACTCACACTTCATGTGCTCCCTCCTGGTTTCAACCGGGTGGTGTGTGAATGATTATGAATAACGTTGCAATCTATTCCAGACGGTGATCTGGTGTCTTCTGTTTCCAGATAATAACAGTGCTAGCAACACTGCTATGACTATAAACAAGAATCTTTCTAAGAATCACTAATATTTCCTTTTCTGTGGTTAATAGTGGACTCTATTTCTTTCTTTTTCTCTTTTAGAGACTTAAGTAACAACAGAATAAGCACCCTTTCTAATCAGAGCTTCAGCAACATGACCCAGCTCCTCACCTTGTGAGTGTGAAAGTGCGGTACTGAGAATTCTCTAAGTTACTGGACAGAATGCATTTTCTAGATGCTTGACACTCTGGTGAACAAGACAGAGTCTCTGGCCTCAGGAAAGTTTCTATTGGGAGAAACAGACAAAACCTCAATACATGAGCAAATATAGATACTACAAAAAGTCATGGGTTCTGTAAAAGAAACAAAGAATACTTTATGTTTGTGGATCTGCCTTAGGGGAGATCCTTAAGACAGGCTTCTGGGGAAAGACACCTTCGTGAAGGGCAGTGGAGGCAGCAAAGTCAGACAGGAGTTGGCAGAGGGAAGTATTCTAGGTTGTATTTGGGAAATAAATATGTTGTATTAGGGAGACAACACAAAGTAAAAAAAAAAAAAATTGTGTAAATATTCTCAATTTATAAGATGCTCAGATAACCCTTTTCTTAACTGTATTATTTTAAAAATATTATTTGACAATTTTTGGATACTTAAATAAAACAAATTGGCATATTATGCTTTCAGAATTCTTAGTTACAACCGCCTGAGATGTATTCCTCCTCGAACCTTCGATGGATTGAAGTCTCTTCGATTGCTGTAAGTAGCTTATAGTCAACAAAATATCTCTTTCCTCAGGGATCTGAGTTTTAGGGTTTTTTTTTTTTTTTTTTCTTTTTGGACTGAGTCTTGCTCTGTCACCCTGGCAGAGTGTAGTGGCACCATGTCACAGCAACCTCAAACTCCTGGGCTCAAGTCATCCTGCTGCCTCAGCCTCCTGAGTAGCTGGGACTACAGGGCTTCAACACCATGCTCAGCTAATTTTTTCTATTTTTAGTAGAGAAAGGGTCTCTGTCTTGCTAGGTTGGTCTCAAGGGATCCTCCTGCTTCAGCCTCCCGGAGTGCTAGGATTACAGGTGTGAGCCACCGCTCCAGGCCTTGAGTTGTCTTTTTGAATATTTAACTGCTTTGTTGATCGTTGGCCATTGTAGAATATATGCATTAGAACTTACTGTAAATTTGGAAATAGAAAAATCATATCTTACTGTATCACTGTTCAACAGCTTCAATTTGGACATTATAACTTTCTCTTTTGTAATACTTATCATTGCTGTAGTCATTTGATTGTATGCTATATTAAGATGTGTGTTTTATATAGCTTCAATTAATTTTGAAAGAAATATAGGGAAAATCAATTTCTTCAGAAATTACATAGTACTTGAAAACATTTTGACTATAAAAATGTACTTCAAAGTATGTAAAATAAAACATGATCCTTAATCCCACTCCCCTACTCCAGAATTAACAGTTAAAAAAAAAACAGTTAAAACAGTTCAATGTACTCTTCTGGTTCTTTTTCATATGCATTTGTTTTTATATCCTAACATATGTGTGCCCCCAACTAAACAAATTTAAAGAGCCATAAATAGAATATTTTCTTATTCTGCCATTGGCTATTGTTATTTAACGTATTTTTCAGAATATTTCCATACTATTATATATAGATTACTCCACTGTTTAACTGGTATAGAATATTCCATAGGTTAGAGGAACCATACTCATATAATCATCCTCTCCTCATCTTTACTATAATTTGGTTTAACTACAATTTTCATGAGTACTGTATAGCACTCTCATTAGCATCCTAGTATTCATCTTGGTGCAAATGTGCTAGCATAGCCCTTCAGCAATGATTTAGTAGAGAGGTACTGTCAAATACAATGAGGATACCAAAAGTAACTGACACATTGTCTCCCAACAAGATTTTGTCAATTTACAAATGTATGTTTCCACCACCTGTTCAGTAGAGTTCCTTTTCAAAGCATTCTTGCAAACACTGTCTATTATTAATCTTTTTATTTTTGTCTATATGACAGATTGAAAATTATTTTCCGTTTGTGTTTTAATTTGCATTTCCAATTACGGGAGCATTTGACTATATTTTGTTTGTTTATTGAGCATTTGTGCTTCTTATTCTAATGAGCCTGATCATATTATTTTTCCATTTTCTATTAGGTACTTTGTCTTTTTCTTATTAATGTAGATGTCTTTATGCATCTACTGCTTGACCCTATGCTTGCAGGTCTTTTTATAAAGGAATTAATTCTTGTATGTTACACAAGTTGCAAATATTTCCCATTCTGTTCCTTATATGAAATCTTTTATCTTATAGATATGTTTTATGTTGACAAAATTTATTCTTTTCCTTTATGATTTCTGGATTTTATGTAGTGCTTTTGAAATCCTTCCCCATCTCATGTTTGTTAAAAAGTAAAAAGGAACTCTTCTATATTTTCTTTCTTTTTTTTTTTTGAGATAGGGTCTTGGATCTCACTTTGTCACCCAGGCTGGAGTGCAGTAGCAGGATCATAGCTCACAGTAGCCTCAAACTCCTGGGCTCAAGCAATCCTCCCGCTTCAGCTTCCCAAGTAACTAGGATTACAAGTGCACAGCGCCATCCCTAATTTTAAATTTTTAATACAAATGGGAATTCAATGTATTGCCCAGGCTGGTCTTGAACTGGCCTCAAGAAATCCTCCTGCCTCAGCCTCCCAAAGTGCTGGGATCACAGGCATATGCCACTACACTCAGCCTATTATTTTAATACATTTTTAATTTTTATATTGAGCTCTTCAATCCAGAATTTATTTTGTGCATATGATGTGAGGTGGAAACTAACATTTTGCTTTTCCAAATGAATATCCAGTTGTACCAAGAATATTTATTAATATTAATATTTGTTAATAGACCATCTTTTCTGCACTGACTTAAAATATTTATTAAAAAATCCCGTAATTGCATGGGAATTTTTCTGAACTCTCTGAAATGTAGGAAATTTAATTTTTCTTTTTCTTGCTTTTAGTTCTCTACATGGAAATGACATTTCTGTGGTGCCTGAAGGTGCTTTCAATGATCTTTCTGCATTATCCCACCTGTGAGTACCTAGTTCATGAATGTAGGTTTAGGGTCAAACTCTCCCTAGTAAATTAGTTGGGAAAAATCCTCTGCTACTGCTTTTATTGTAATATATTAAGATGTGATTGGCATCATCTTTAAAGAAAATATGAAGATTTTCAACCTGAATATGGTTACCTCTGCAATATAGCTCCAATTTACCCTTCTGACTCTTACATCCCATTAGTTTAGTTCTCTTAGCTTAACTAAAAGTTCTGCAAACATTCCCCCAACTTTACTAGCAGCCTATGCCTTTTTTTCTCATTGTTCTCTGATTGTAGAATACCATGTGCCCTTCAGCTGGGTCTGTCCCAACCCTACTTTTCCAAGTCACATCCCAATATCACTTCCTTCACAAAGTTTATCCTGATTTTCTCAAACTGCCTTCATTTTCTTAGCAAATATTACTCGGCATAAGCCGTGGAACCATGCAAAAAAGTAAATTTGACATGATTCAAGACTTTCTAGTCTGGTAGTGGATAACAGCCAAATCTTCATATTGGGTGAAATGTTTTTCCTTTGTGTTTTCTTTCACAGCAACCTGTTTGTATTTCCATACTTCTAGGAAGTACAATAAAACAGTTTTTAAAATATGTAATAATTGAGGTCCAAAAACCCCATTTGGGCTGAATTTCCATCATTCCATGAAAGTTCAGGGAGCAGCCCTGGGATCCAAAGCCTCCTAGGGTGATGCTGAGTTTGGTGCCACCTGGTGGCAGCTATCTGCTTCTGCTTAAATATCAAAGTCAGTGGGGTCCCAGTTCTCTAGGAGAGGTTGCCTATCACATTCTCTCCCAGCTGTGCACTCCCCTACAAAACACACAAACTCCAGGAAGATAAGAATTTTAGAAAATTTAAAAAAGGGGGATGGTTGGAGAATATAATCCAAGTCAGTCATGTTAATGTGAATTTGCCTCATAGGGTCTGATAACACCGATAGTGTTAACAGTGTGGGTTTTTGTGTATACATCACTTAGACTGTATGGTGCGTACTGTTAAGATTCCTTCCACTAAACTACTAGGTCCTGGAAGGCAAAACCTTTTCATCTTTGAGTGTGAGCACCTGCCTCGATGTTGATATCACGGTTAGTCCTTTACAGACTCTGTGGCTGTTATATGCATGAGATACAATGTGAATGAAGCTGTAGCTCAGGGTGTAGGGCTGGCAGAGAATGCAGCATAAAGAGCTCTGCCTTATTCACCTTTTCCCCTTCCTCCTCTGTCATAGTAAGCACTTAGCAAATGCCAGCAGAGATGAGACCAGATGACTCAAAAACATCATTTTGCTCATTTTTAATTCAGTAGGATTTGAATCTGGCATACACATATGAGCATAACATTCACGACATTCAAATTCTTAATTAAAGTTGTGCATTAAGACGGCAGTAATACAAAGTATTAAGATATATTTTGGGAGTTGCCTAAAAAAGAATAAGATTAATTACGGTTAGACTGAAGACCTAGCAGTATTACTAATCATAAGTTAATTATAAATCAGAATTAATCAGTTTTTAAATGTTATTTTATGTATCTACTACTTGTCCCCAAGCTTGACAAGTCTATGATCCCACTGATTAGCTTCTCTGGTCTCAGTTTATTAATCTGTAAAGTGGATTGTTGATAATGCTGACCTCATAAAGTTACTGTTTAGGATAAAAATGAGGTAAATCATGTAAATATGGCTTAGCCCAGCTCCTGCATATAGTAAGAGTGCAATAAATGTTAGCTATTATCTTGATTGCTTTGCTATCAGTACTACTGCTTATGTGAGGAGGAACCATAAAATGAAAGATTTTGCAAAGGAACAGACACCCAATGCAGGTCCAAATCAGCTCTGGTGAAGTAGCTTGAGATATCTTTAATATTTCATACCTTCATGCTCCTTTTTATCTCTGTACCATTGTACTTGCTGGGCCTTTACCTGAAATATCCTTCCCAACCTTTCCCGTCAACTCTAACTATCCCACATAGTTTAGACTTTCTTAACCACCAGCACTCCCCCCCACCAAAATGTCAGTCTATTTATTCGTACAGACTTCTATGATAGCACTTCTAATAAAAATTACTTATGCCTGTGAGTGTATGCGAATCTCCTCCGCAGGAGGAGTTCTTGGGAGGGAAGAATAATGCTTTATTCATATTTGGGTCCTCAGAATCTTGCATAGTGATTGAGTTCTCAGGAAATACTTGGTGAACGAAGGAGGTGTTAATGCACTTAGGGTGTGCTTACACCCAGTGTGAGCCTGTCTCTGAAAACACAGGGATTCCTTGGAAAGCACAGATGAGTGTTAACACTGGTGACAACTCACTGAATCCCAGCTGCATATCATTCAGGAAAATGGGAATCCACAATGACTCTATTTTCTGCTAAATTGTCATCCTCAATAAATCTGTAGGGATTTTCTACTGAGCAACACTGAATTCTGTTCCCGTAGGAAATAATACTTCCATACTTGTGTGTGTGTGTGTGTATGTGTGTGTGTGTGCTTTTGTGGTGTTGTTTTTCCAGAGCGATTGGAGCCAACCCTCTTTACTGTGATTGTAACATGCAGTGGTTATCCGACTGGGTGAAGTCGGAATATAAGGAACCCGGAATTGCCCGTTGCGCCGGCCCTGGAGAAATGGCAGATAAACTGTTACTCACAACTCCCTCCAAAAAATTTACATGTCAAGGTATGGTTTTTAATCATCTGTACTTCTTTTTAATAATTACTATATTAAATACAAAAGGAAACAACAGCCATTTGGCCACTTGACTTCAAAGGTATAGTTGAAAAGCCCAATAAATAATGACTTTGTCCACCGGTGATTGAACATGACGGAGCAGTTACCTGAGGTGCCCAAGTAAAGAACTAGGCTTTTCAAATAAATCTCAAAAATAGTCCATTGGATATGACTGTGTTTTCCTGAAAATGTATGAAAAATGTGGAGTACACAATTTCTGGAAATGCCTTTCATAGCCTCTAACAAGCCAAATGTTTTGCTTTTGCCTTGTCTGAACATATGCCCTGCTCTAGGGCTGCCAGGGCCCTGTGGCTTCCTGATACCAGGTAAGGAAACATGGGCCCTCCCAAACGTTCAAGTGTTCAGCCCGAACCTTCTGACTTGCCTCGTGTGCTGCAGATTTTGTGTCGGTGTTCCTGTTCCTTGCTTGTTTGTATTCCTTTCCTTTACCTCCATTTTATGTATTTGTGAATTCCAAATAGTGTCTTAATAACAAATATTATTTTCTTCTTTTATAACAAGAGTAATATGTGCCCAATATAGAAAATCTAAATGGGAAAATCTAAACAATGTGAAATTTTTGTTCTGTAAAAGGAAATAAAATTAACCATTAATCAGACTACTTCGATATAACTGCTATTAAACTTGTTTTGTGTTATCTATCTAGCCAAATATGTGGATTTAGGTTTCTTACAAAAAGTGGGATTGAAAGTTACTATTATTCTTAGATTGTAGATATTTCAGGAGGGCCACACAATTATTAGATGGAGGAGGAGAGAAATTCTTGGAAATTCTAAATGTACAATCAGAAAATGTTGATTAAATATGTTTTATGTATAAAACTAAATTTTATATATTGTGGAACACAGAGAAGTTGATGGTATAATCTTTCCTCCCAAGATTTGCAAACCTAGCTGAAAAGATGAGCTTTCAACACTTGAACATTTATGTAAGAAAAACATATGTAAGTGGGTAATGCTGTGATGTGGGTCACGGTATGCGCTCTGAAGCCTAGTTTGGCCAAAGCTAAATCCCAGCTTCGCTCTTTAGTACCCAGTCTATGCCTCAGTTTTCTCATGTGTAAGTGGAAATGAGGATCATGTCGATCCGAAAGGGCTTTATGAACATTACATGAGTTAGTGTATGTAAAACATACTGCCTCACACCCAGTAACATTCAATATAAGTTACTGCTAATTACATTTTTATAACATTTCAAAACACCACAAAAATGATGTGAAACATTCCGTGATTTATTAATAAAAGAAGAAATTTTCAAAAAACTATACACTCCCCCACTTTTAAGTTCACATCTAATGCTTTTCTTAATACCTGTAAATGGTTGCAAAAGATGTAATTGACAGCACATTGTGAATATTGAGATTGTAAAACAAAACTTTTCTACTATTCTTTTAAATGTATTTGGTGGAATCTTAATACCAGAGCTAATTTTAGAAGAGACAAAAGCAAGATCCTCCTTAATATATTACATTGTTCTTTTTCCGTCAACTTTCATTTTTCTCCTTGAATTCCTATTTCTAGTACCTCAGAAAATTGTTATCGTTCTTTGTTACCAAAAAAGTGTATAATTTGGATTTTTAAAATGTTCTGATGCCAAAAGTCTGTAAGTTTTTACATTTTTATCTGAATTGAATTATTGCTATTAATACTGGTATACTGTTGATTGAAACATCATAATTATTTATCAATATTTTAATATTTTATTACAAATTGGAAGTAAAATTTTATGGCAATGCCTCTCTGCAATTTTGTGCATTGATTACAAAAATCTTTGCAAAATAACTGGCATTTTAAATTGTTCTTTTGTAATTCTAGATGTTTCCGTGGGGCAGGGCCCATGATAAGTTTCTGGTGGGCTGAGACCATCCTTTTATAAAGTAGGGGAGAGATGATTGTCAAAGGGAAGGTAGGGATGGTGAAACTTACATAAAACCTTATTCTTAGGCATGTTATTGGACAGATTACATGGGGAAGTTGAGAACCTGCGGACTGATTCTTTTGTACTTCTCTGTGACCAGTGATACTCATGTTTCATTCTGAAGAATGCTGGTACATATCTGTATTTCTTAAAATTTATAATTTCCTGGAGATATTTCTTGAAAAAAAATTCATAACACAAATTTGAGAAGAGCTGCATACTTATATTCTAATCTTAAAACATCACCATTTATGTTAATTTATTAAATGTTCTCAGAAGTCCAATGCATATGTACAGGCATGCCTCATTTTATTGTGCTTTCACAGGATAACACATTTTTTTTTTTTTTTTTTTTTACAAATTGAAGGTTTGTGGCAGACCTACGTCAAGCAATTCTGTTTTTTTTTTCCAGCAGCACATGCTCACTTCTTGTCTCTGGGTCACATGTTGGTAATTTTCAAAACTTTCAGCCTTTTTCATTAATATTACATCTGTTATGGTGATCAGTCATCAATGATCTTTGATATTGCTATTGTAATTGTTTGGGAGCACCACAAGCCATGTCCCTATAAGATGGCAAACTTAATAAATATTGTGTGTTCTGATGGCTCCACTGACCAGCCATACCCTCACCTCAGGACTCCCTGTTCCCTGAGACACAAAAATATTGAAATTAGGACAACTGCTTACCCTACAACAGCTTCTAAGTGTTCAAATGAAGAGTCCCACATCTCTCACTTTAAATCAAAAGCTAGAAATTATTAAGCTTACAGAGGAAGGTGTATCAAAAGCTGAGATAGGCTGAAAGCTAGGCCTCTTGCGCCATATAACCAAGTTGTGAATGCAAAAGAACAGTTATTGAAGGACATTAAAAGTGCTACTCCAGTGAACACATGCATGATCAAAAAGCAAAACAGCTTTATTGCTGGTATGGAGAAAGTGTTAGTGGTCTGGAAAGAAGATCAAACCAGTCATAACATTCCCTTAAGCCAAAGCCTAATCCAGAGCAAGGCCCTAACTCTCTTCAATTCTACAGAGGCTAAAAAAGATAAGGAAGCTGCAGAAGAAAATTTTGAAGCTTGCACAGATGGTTCATAAGGTTGCTGAAAAGAAGCCATCTTCGTTACAGAAAGGTGCAAACTAAAGCAGCAAGTGCTGATGTAGAAGCTGTACCAAGTTATGCAGAAGACCTAGTTAAGATAATTGATGAAGGTGGCTACACTAAACAACAGATTTTCAATGGAGACAACGCAGCCTTCTATTTGGGGGAAATGTCATCTAGGACTTTCATAGCAAGAGAGAAGTCAATGCCTGGCTTCAAAGATTCAAAAGACAGGCTGGCTCTTGTGAGGAGCTAATGCAGCTGGTGACTTTAAGTTGAAGCCAGTGCTTATTTACCCTTCCAAAAATTGTAGGTCCCTTAACGATTATGTTAAATCTGTTCTGCCTGTGTTCTATAAGTAGACCAACAAAGCCTAGATGATAACACATCTATTATATCATGGTTTCCTGAATATTTTAAGCCCACTCTTGAGACCTATTGCTCACAAAAAAAAACATCCTTTGAAAATATTACTGCTCATTGACAATGCACCTGATCGCTCAGGAGCTCTGATGGAGATACACAAAGTGATTAATATTCTTTTCATACCTGTTGACACAGCATTCATTCTGCAGCCAATGGATCAAGCAGTAATTTTGATTTTAAAGTCTTATTTAACAAATATATTTCATAAGGTTATAGTTGCCATAGGTACTCTTATTGCTCTTATGGATCTGGGCAAAGTAACTGGAAAACCTTCTGGAAAAGGATTAACTATTCCAGATTCCATGATTTGTGATTTATGGGAAGAAGTCTAAATATCAACATTAACAGAAGTTTGGAAGAAATAGATCCTGAAGATGTAACTGAAGTGCTGCAACCCCATGATAAAACTTGAATAGGTGAGGAGTTGCTTCTTGTAGATAAGCAAAGAATGTAATTTCTTGAGATGGAATCTACTCGTGGTAGAGATACTGTAAACATTGTTGAAAAGACAGCAAAGGATTCAGAATATTGCACAAACTTAGTTGATAAAGCAGTAGCAGGGTTTGAGAGGACTGACTCTAATTGTGAAAGAAATTCTACTACGGGTAAAATGCTATCAAACAGCATCACATGCTACAGAGAAATTTTTCATGAAGGGAAAAATCAGTTGATGTGGCAGACTTCATTGTTGTCTTGTTTTAAGAAATTGCCGCAGTCAACTTAAATTCCAGCAATCACCACCCTGAAAAGTCAGCAGCCATCAACACTGAGGCAAGACCCTCCACCAACAAAAAGATTAAGACTTGCTGAAGGCTCAGATAATTGTTAGCATTTTTTAGCAATAGAGTATTTTTAATTAAGGTATATAGATTACGTTTTTTAGAAATACTATTTCACAATTAATAGACTATAGCATAGTGTAAACATAACTTTTATGTGCACTAAGAAATGAAAAAGTTCTTATGAATCTCTTTATTGCAATATTCAATTTATTGCTGTTGTCTGGAATGGAGTCTGTAGTTCCATACCTGTAAGTATGCCTGTACATATATACATACCTGAAGATTTTTGTAACTCAAGATTTATATCACTAATTTTTGTTTTATTTAATGATGATAGCATCTCATGTACTTAGTGTAGCATGAATGGAAATATGCTTGAGGGTAAATTGGTCCTTATCAGCACTGCCCAATAAAACTTCCTACAATGATAGAAATGGTTCCAAATCTTCACTATCCAGCATGGTAGTCACTAGACACTTGTGGTTATTGAGCATTTAAAATATGGCTAATATGACTAGCAAAATGAATTTTTAATTTAATTTAATTTTGTTTTATGTACGTTTAAACTTAAATATCCACATATGTCTAGTGGCTGCAATATTAATGTAATTGCTGCAAGAACTTACAGGAAGAAATCATGTCAAAGGAAGGTGACTATGAGAGATTTCGTGGTGTGAGTGAGTCTGAGCCAGCTGTTTAGACTAGCAGACAACTGTGAGGATAGTGCTACAGGTGGGCAGAACTGGAGGAGCAGACCTGCACTGTTAGAAAGTTCTGGACTTTTTCCAGGGCAGCCAGACAACAGTTGAGCTGAGACTTCTTAATTTACAGATGATATAAGGCCCTAACTCTATGAGCTCAACAGTGGAAGTTTAGTTCACTAAATTATCAGATCAACAGATTACATATATTTCAAAGTATACCTTAAATTAGCATGAATATAAGCCAGTTGGCAAGCAGCGTGGACACTTAGCAAATATAGTGCAGTTGCACTTAGCAGACTTCAGGGTTTACACATTTTCTCTATAGATCAATACAATTTTAGAGTGACAGCAAGCAGTGAAACTCATAATGCCCTTTGCCAGCATTTGTTTCAGCATTTGTCAGAGTATCGTGAAGTGCCATTGTCTTATTAAGGCTCTGCTAGTTTAAGATTTATGACAATTCAGAATAGATCTTTGCCGCTCCTACTTCTACTGTTACTACTACTGCTACTGTTAAAAACAATAATAGCTAACTTCTGTTGAGTGGTTGGATGATGCTGAGCTCTTTACATAGATTTTTATTTCTTTTAATCTTTCCATCATTCCTGTAGTATCATCCTCTCCCCATTTGAGAGATGAAAATATTGTAATTTAGAGAAATTAAGTCATTTGTTCAAAATCACTCAACTGCCAAGTGAAAGAGTAGAGAATTTGAACCTTGACTCTGACTCCAGACCTTACCACTAAAGTTCACTTTGTAATTTTCAACAAAAACATTTTCAAAATAAATTACCAATGTAAATAAATTTGCCACTCTATTATTGAAACATACTTAGAATATGAAAATTTTCAACTACGTTCAGAAGCTTTACTAGAAATATTTACACAAAATAAATGGATTGATATAAGACAAAGTATTTTAATCTATTAATTAAAATAATTCACTCAAGGAAATCTACTGAGTACCATGCTATTGCACATACATGCTTTATAGAGCTTGAAAGCAATAAAATAATATTTCTTTACATATTTTATATTGGTGGTGTTTATATTTTAATTTAACTTTTCCTATAGTTATGTCAGTCTAATGTGTTTTTATTTTATTCATGAAAATTATGAAAATATAAACTCCCAAGATTAAGGTTTCAAATTATAGCAGGAAGATGAATATTCTTTATTTTAAGACATGTTTACATACTTCTGTTTAAATATAATTTAAATGATATTTTCTTCTAGAAAAAAGCTATGCTATTATTTGGAATGATTAATTCTTCCAGTAAAGTGTTTGTTCTACATTTTTCAGAGTATTTTCTCTATGGTATACTCTCATAGTTTTGATATATAGCACAACTAAATGAACAGGAAGAAATAGATTATCAGAAGATATTTAATTAATACCCAGATAGAGCATTCTTGAGTTGTAAGCAGATGGTCATGACTTGTCTCTATAACACAAATGTCCTGTCTCCATCTTTTAAAATAAGGTGAAGATAGAGTGATGAAGAAGTCTTCAATAAAACAGGTTTTTGTCCTCCCCAGGTTTTCATTAATAAAATCAACATGGAGAGTGGAATTTTGCTCATTTCTAATATTCCCTTTATTGCTTTTGGTTCAGGTAGATTTAGCTATACAAGCAACTAAACTTTTTGTTTGTCTGTTTGAAAGACATTTATGAAAGATTTACATGTGCTAAGGAATGAGCAGTCTAATAGAAATGACTATGTCTTCATTCATTCAACAAATATTATTTGAGTTCCTACTATGTACCATCATGGTTCTGGGGTTTTAGAAATACAACAATAAACAATACAGAATAAAACTCCTGTTCTCATGGAGCTTATATTTTGCTGATAGATACGTTTAAACAGATAATTATAAACAACATAGAAGTTTGGGGATAGAAATGTATCTATAAGATGATAATACATAGCCATACCAAATAATTATGGCTCCATAATTATGGAGTTGCAACTGATACAGTCAGGTCCATAAAGCCATCAGGAAATTCTTATTGTGAGTCAAGTGGAACTGAGAATACAACGCAGAGGGGGAGAGGAGGTCCCAGTAGGAAGGTGTCTGGTAGCCAGGAGCTCAAGAAATGAGGCAGGGCTATGGTGCTAAATATACATTACTTCATTTGTAAAGGCCAGCTAACAGATCAAGGAAACCCAAGACCTTTCTAAATTCCAAGATAATCAACATTTTACCATGCCATGGTTGAACTCTTCCTCTAATTTGATATGTTAAGAATCCTCTAGATTCTTGAATTTCTGGGCAAAATTCCGCATCTCTCAACAATAACATTGTAACACTACTGTTTTTTTAGCAAGATCAACATCTTCCTTTTCGGGGAAGTTTTTGATAAGGTTGAGTGAGGGCTTTTGTGTCTCAAAATTATTGATTGACAGGGTCTCTCTAGTCATTTAATTAAGTACGAAGGTGATTAAATAGTTTTGCCTAAACTGGAGGAATGAAAAATTCACTGGTTAGATTAATTTTGAAGCATTATGTAGAACTTCCTCAAATCTTTTTTTATATTTTCAGACATTGCACCACTAGCACATAGTTGTAACTTTGAAATAACTTTTTGGGGGGACTTTGATTTGCTCAAAGAGAATATTCAGATTTGTGCATGTTTATCTTTCAAAAGCACAAATTTTAAAAAAGAAAAGGGGCTATTTTTTCATTACACTTCTTAAAACTTAAAATCCTGGGATAATTTTCACAGGTATTTGCTTCAATAAATGAAGAAAACCAACAGTTAATGCCCTGTTCCTAAATATTTTATATTTATATTCTCTCTGATACAAGAATTTCATAAAATAATTATTCTTTCCACTTAATTTTGATTCACAAAGTTCATTTACTGGGCCTAAAGTCACATGTAAATGTAACAAATGGCAAAGCCTGGTAATCCCAGAGGTGTAATAACTTAGCCTTTGTCTTTGTAGTTAACCATTTATGTAATGCAAATTTACAAGATTTTAACCCCTGTGATCTGGTGACCATCTCCACTCCTCCAATGAAACTAGGATACCAAGGACTTCTGTCTTATCAATTTCAGTGGCTTATTTTTAATTATGTTTATTGGCTCTCTTTTCATCTTAGACCATGGTGGCTATTGTTCCTTTTGTTCATTCTCTTGGCCTCTTCATTCCTTTTGCTTTTTCACCCACACTTTAATGTAGACATATGTGGAGTTGTATCCTTAGCTCTATTACATTCTCAATTGATTTCAATCCATGGCTTCAAATATCTAGCCATGACTTTTCTTACGAACCTCAGATTTATATTTCCATTCACTTGGTGAGTTTCTCTCCCTTGACTGTTTGCAGAAACTTGAAACACATATTCTAAGACATGCATTTTCATTCCCCACATTCATTCGCTAACTGATACTTGTATATCTCTAATGCTGAACTATAAGTTTTTCCAGAAACTCAGGCATTTCACTTGGCTCTGATCCCTCAAAACTTAGCTGAATGCCTGGCACAAAGTAGATCCTCAATAAATATTTGACAAATGGATGATTTAATAATGAAATGTTAACAAGCATGCATTTGATATTAAAGCTTAAGAAATGCAGTAATGTAGTAGTAGCAAGTGGAGCACAGAATCATTGATTTTAAATAAAAGCTTCCTTTTAGTTAATTATGCCCAACATCATATATTTCCTACATGTTTCCTGAGTTTTCTTTGATGTAACTCTGACTTTATACAAGGACAGTGCAATAGGATTTTGTTATTTGACTCAGGTTTCCAAGGGATGCCAGGATGAGGGGAGACTCTGGGATATAGTTAGAAATTTTTGTCTGGAGCTTTTGGTAATAAATCAAAGTGAGATACTATTCTCAGTGGGTAGCAATATTGGTGTCAGGTGCATAACTAGTGATTTGAGTCAAGTAAGCAAGTCTGCCTACAAACTTTAATGGATTCGAGGTCCAGCAGCTCTTCCATTAAAGATTAAAGTAACTGACAGAGACAGATTGTTAGCCAAACTTTCTTCTCATTTTCCATTGATTCTTTTAGCTAAACTGAATACATACAAGCAGACAATGATCTCCCTTCATATACTCATGAAATATTCCAGATATGAAAATGATTGAGCATAATTAGCTATATAGGAAATAAAATTTGGTCTTGGGAAAAAAGTGGAGGTATTAGATAATGCTTATTTATCATATATAGTTCCTTAAACATTTAGTAAATAAATCTTGACTATATGGTAAAACTGGACAAGGACTACTTCCGCTTGGCAGTTGTGTTACCTACTAAATTCTTCAAAATGTATTCAGTTTTTTTTTTTTCCCTAAAACAATCTCTAGCTTCTCATCTAAATACTCAAATGTAATTTTTGAAAGATGTCACATTCCACAGAATGAACTGCAGTCTACCAACCCTGAACTCCTCTGTTCAAATCCCAGCTTTACAAGGTTGAAAGCACAGTAATAGGCCAAAAGACATTTTTCCTCAAGGCCTCGGGAGGTGGACAAATGAATGTTTACAGTCCTTGCATTTGCTGACTTGCTGTTTTGCTGGTGTACATTCTTAGCCGCTTCATCCTACGCCTTTGTTCTGAGTTAGATTCTTCTTTCTTCTGGCCTAGCTAAGGGGTCCAGCATAAATGAGATATTTCCTTTTCTGTTGCTGACTCTAAATAAGATAACTTTAGCAAACATAAAACCATTTATTGGGAGTTATTACATCAGTTTCACTAACTGCTTTACCTAACTGCTACCATTCATTTCTACAGTGTTGGCTGAATAGCTAATTTTGTTGCCCTTAATTAATAAATAAATTGAGGAAGGGAGTGAGAAATTAAATTTCTGTGAGGCTCATTTCAGAATTAAGCCCAGCAATTTTCCAGCTGTAATTGCATTATTTATTCTGTTTACCAAGAAAAAGTTGAAGGGACATTGGCACTGGCACATTCTCCCCTAATGACTGAGGTGTCATTAGAAGCAAACACCATCACTTCCCATTAGCACAATAACCTCCAGAACTGTCATTTATTCCCAAATAGTTAAAAATACACAGGAATCTCAATGTGAACGTATTTCCTGGGTTGGGGGAGGTTTTGGTCAAAAGAAAAACTGAAAAATAGAGAACACTATCCTTTTTGTGAATTTTAATCCAAAACCATTATTTAAATATGTACTAGTATTTCCCAGGGCAAGGAACGTGAAGAGATATGAGAATCTCTATGACCATCATGTTGACCAACAACTCACACATGTGATCTCTAATCTGGAGAATAATTTGATGAAAAGTGATTTATGTGAGCAGAGGTCATGCAGTAATTTGGGTGAACGTCCCTTAGAAGGTTAGAGCAGTGACAGTTGGTGGGGGCGCAGGGGGAGGCTGCTGTACAATTGTCCAGATAACGTTGCTAGAAACTATGTGTGATTAAACATGCAATTGGAATTATCACTTCTTGTTCCAATAGGGATAAAGAGCTACAGAGAGATTGGTGATAGCAGAAATATAACTAATGTTTATATCATAAAGTATTTGTCTTTTAAATGTAAAGATGTCATCCTGCCATTGTTCTTGTCAGACAGAATTATCAAAAGGTGGTCTAGTGAGCTCTCACAAACAATGCAAAAAGGCATCATCGGCAGAACATACTTTCGTTGAGGACAGTACAATTTCCACATTGTTAGCAATTTATCAAATAAATATATCCAACCGAAGGAAAATGGCTGCAACTAAATATGCATTTAATCTAGACTTTTTATGGATCATGAAATTTTTAAAGGTGTGTTCCAAGACATAAGATTGCAAGTAGATATTATCTCTGCGGTGTTTTCTTCTCAGAGAAGAAGACACAGAACACTCACCCATCATGTATTGTGCTAACAAACCAACAAGTAAGTTTAATCAAAAGGATATGGGGAAGAGTATAATGGAGATTACACTTTTGGTTTATTTTCATAGGCATAAAAGCGATAGTTTTTTGTCTCCTGTATGAAACAGCACTGAGCTAGTGTTATCTAGACAGGTGCATTCTATTGCAGTGATGAATTTCTACTTACTCATAAAACTTGCCCACCCTACCACACCCTTACACATGTAGTCCTCTCTGGGACTGATGGCATGCATTTCCATGAAGCTGGCTGAGGTCAAGGTGCAGGCAGTGGCCATGGAACACGTCCCCATAAGTTGGTCAGCCCATGAGGGGACTCACTCTGTGACACTGGCACCTTTAACATCAGTTACTAACCACCCAAGCTACCAACCCAGAGTCTAACTCTGACTTCAAAGAGTCTCACAGTAAATCCTAGTGAGAAGGCCATGGACATAATATGATGATGCTGATTTCTGGTTTTATCATGAAAGAGAAGCACATATGGATATGTGACCAATGATAATTTTTATACAGAATTTACTGTTACAATCAAAGCATAGGAAAAATTTTAGGGGACCTAAAAATAGAAAGCCTCTCTCATATTTTTCAATTAATTTGTAGGTCCTGTGGATATCAATATTCTAGCTAAATGTAATCCCTGCCTGTCAAACCCATGTAAAAATGATGGTACCTGTAATAGTGATCCAGTTGACTTTTATCGATGCACCTGCCCTTACGGTTTTAAGGTAAGTGAAAGCTGTTGCAAGAGCTATGATTTGAAAATGCAGCTTTCCTCAGTATGCATTCATTATTCTACTATGCTTTCTCTGTGATTTCCATTCAATTCTAATTACCCGTTTCTTCTCCAGGGACAGGATTGTGATGTCCCAATCCATGCGTGCATCAGTAACCCATGTAAACATGGAGGAACTTGCCACCTAAAAGAAGGAGAAAAAGATGGATTCTGGTAGGTAATTAGTCTATGATCTTCTGTGTCTGAAGTATTAGAGCAAGAATAACTAAGAAAGCATGCATTTTCCTTTTCAAATCAAAGAACATTGTTTTTAAAAGAATGCCACAGCAAGGACAGTATCTATTGGTCCCTCTGAGAGATATTGCAATATTAGAAACAAATGGAGACACCACAGTATTTTCATCTTGGGATGCTATAAAATCAAAAAGAATTTACCAACGTGCACATACGCAGATTATGAGTAATCAAGTCAGATTAGGGAAAGACAAAGAATTGGCTCCATTATGCTAATTAATAGCCAACTGGTCCCCTACTATATATTCATCTGTTGTTTTGCTTATTGCTTTAACAGACAATATGTAATGATAAGATGTATGTCCCACTGAAACAGGAAATTAATGATTTATTTCTAAGACACAATAAAAGTAGACAGACATGCTGTGAACAATCTTAGTCTGGAGTTATTTAATCATATGGTACAATTACTTCAGATGTACTTCATGAATTATGAAATGGAGTTCTTTATTAAATGACACTAATAATTTCACATAATAATGCTAACCTACTACTAAAGCTTGTTAGAAATTTCACTTTTTAGAAGAAATATACTTCATTTCTGCATTTCGTTATTAAAATTATCTCTTATTCATCTAGACTGTGTTCAAAGATTATTCTGATACGTACTCAAGATTAAAAATACAGTGTTTTATGCCAGAGGAAAAATTGCATTTAGTGAGACTTAAAGAAAACATCACATTTTGTAATCATATTGAAGACAAAATTTTATTTTCAGATTTATTTTTATTTCAAGACATCAAAGACATTATACATAAGGTAGTAGATGTTGTAATTTTAAAAATCAGAACTAATTCCTTCTCATTGATGAGCAAGGAAGCATGAATTATTTTATTTGAGCACAATTTTAGAGTCTATGGAGTGAAACTTTGCTTGTGTTTTAGACCTACAAATATATAGGATTTATTAACTTTTAAGACCATGGAGCCATTTGCTGTTTTGGAGCCAGTATAAATTTTCTTGAACAGTTTCTGATTTGGTGGATATTACCATAAATTGATATTTACAACATGTCATTTAAAAGCATTTTAAAAATCAGTTTCTTAGAGTTAAAAGCTCTGTGGTTAATGAGTGTATTTATGCTTTTTTTCAATATTTTCAATATTTCAATACTGCTTTAAAATGCAGTAAAAAGATTGTTTTCTGCCTTTCCTTCCCTGGCATGCAGGTGTATTTGTGCTGATGGGTTTGAAGGAGAAAATTGTGAAGTCAATGTTGATGATTGTGAAGATAATGACTGTGAAAATAATTCTACGTGTGTCGATGGAATTAATAACTACACATGCCTTTGCCCACCTGAGTATACAGGTATGAAAAATAGGAAATATTATGTCTTCAGTGTATCTGTTTGAAAGCAGCATTGGCATTGTGTTATATGTGTTGAATAAACCATTGTGTTATTCGGTAACTGCTAGGTGTTTTGAAAATTAGATGTAATGTAAATAACAAGGACTTAAAGATGGTTTCAGCCAAACAAATTAAAGACCCAGCAAGCTCAGTTCAAACATGTGTATCTATCATAAAGTTATGCTATCCAGCAAAAAAAAAAAAGAAGCTATTGTGCTGAAGCTTTTAGTTCCACAATTCAATGACATTTTACTGCAAACCCCTCTGCAAACAAGCCCACCAACACATATGAAAAGAGGGTCACAGGGAAGGGAGGACATTTCTTTACATAGCCAAAACATAATTAAGTATTTGGGATTACTCATATCCACACTCATTTCTTCACTAGTGAGTGTTTGCCTCTAGTAATCCATGTCCTTCAAAGTAAAACTCAGTGAGGAAGATAGTGACCATTTTGAAGAGTCCTTTGAAACCATCACCTTTTTTTCTGATGCTTTCGTCTGTTTAGGTGGTAAATCTCATAAGACTACCCAAATTACAAAACTTCCCACCTATTCAAACCAATTTTTGGTAAAGTCAACATCAAGTTTATGACTTGTTTATATTGTTGGAACATCTGTTTGATTTTTGTGGCTATGGAAAGAAACTTCGTAGTTATCTTTTATCCTTAATAAATCACTTAAATTTGATAGAGAAAAAGAGAACGTTACACATTTTATTTGTAAAAAAAAAAATGGAGAAGTAATTTTTGTCACTCTATTCAAAGTTACCATTTTCATTTTTCTGGGTACATTTCATTAATTATGTCAATTTCTATGTAATTTAATACATAGTTAAGAATATCAAAGGGTTAAATAAATATGTAGGTGACTAGAATTAACATTTCTAAATATAAAAGAGGGACACACATCTGCATAATTAAATTTTCCTAAGGATTAGTTTGAAAATCATTGAAATTAAGCATGGAAATTAAGCTTTGCATTTTACTAAGTACCTTTGTTGATGGGAAAATGCTGGATAGAATAATGAGGTTCTGAAGTTGCCTTTTCCATGGTCTGTTTTTTTCTTCTTACACCAGTAAGGCCCCTGATGGCATGTAAAGTAATATCATACCAAACATGTTCTACTACACATATACAGCCCTTAGACTGCTTGGTGGCAGAATTTGAGCATTCTTTGATATTTTGCACTAATGAAGGATAGCAAGTGTATCCCACATGCAACTACTCTAAAGTGGCTGGAAAGCATTTAGGTGTTACATAGCTTTGACTTTCACACCAATTACCTGTGTCAGACCTCAGATACTTTCCATTAGCCCATGGGCCCTGATTCTGGAACACCTGGAGCTATCCTGAGAATCTGAGCGTTATTGGATGGGCAGATTTAGACTTGTATGAAAAGCTCAGTTGTTTACAATAAAATATGTTACCTATACCCTTCTTAGGATAGAATAATGCTCTTTTTCCATCATTGTTCTGATCACTAGAGAAAGAGATTAAGAACTCAGTTAATTTCAGGGGCCTCCTTAAAGCAACCCACTCTGACTCCACCAGACAAATTGGACTCAAGCACTTCAAGCTCACTTTGGCTAACCAATGTCTTCCTCAGCACAGAAACCAGGAATTTATACACACATACACACACACACACACACACACACACACACACACACACGTATATATCTACATCCTGATAAAAACCAAGGCTTGGCAGCATGGCTGTACGTGTGTTTCTGATGATAATTTATGTAAGGTGGTAGACTTTCCTGAGTTGATTTGGATGGGTCCCCGTGCTTTGGCTTTATTCCTGCTATTCCTTATTCTATCCTTTCTTTTGAGTCTTTGTCTTACCTGCTAACCCTTCATTTCCCAAGCTCTTTTCCCACACCAGCTCCTCCTGAACACACATTTTCTCCTGTCCTAAGTGATCAGTTCAGAGAAATTTCCTCTAAGAAGTGTTATGAAGACTCACTTCCCTAACTGTTGCAGAGCTCTTTCTTAAAACATATCATGAACATCCAAAGCTTAACAAAATCATTTTTAGCCAAAATGTGACATCTATAAAAGCTGTCATGTGGAAACCTGCCATGTCTTATCAACAGCCCTTTGGCTCTCCATAAGAACTGAGACTCTGTTTAATCTTTTTACTTGTAACTGTTGCAAATGTCAGTTTGCCTTAATTTGAACAAAGAATCGACAAAAGCACTAAACTCAGAGAAAGTGCATGGCATACAGAGCATGAAAACATTACCGTTGTAACTTTTGGACTGGGTCCTGTGGGCATGAAGAGTTTGACGATTTGGCATTAGAGAAGATATCTAAATAGGGCAAATTTATAACTCATCTATTAACTGCGGTATTTTTATGCATACGTGAAATGAGCTCATTTACAAAATTTCAAACAACCATCTGCAGATTTTGAAATCAGTGGCAAATAAGTGGCCTTTAATCATAAAGAAATATAAATGGGACTCTAGAGCCTCATGTTCTGCTTCATCCAAGTCTGCAGTTAGGGAGAAATTTTCTTATAACGTGATTATACTATTTTAAATTTAAGTTCAGAATCTGATTAACAAGCATAAGATCTGTGAACAGAAGCCCTGCTATGCTCAGAGAATATAATAATTTTGTCATTGTTTAAAAATCATTCCAGTCACAAGTTACTTTTTCCTTTGAAGAGTTCTTACTCTGTATTCCAGAGGCATTCAATGAGAAAGTAAATTCTGTTTAATAGAAGCAAATAAAACTTAATTTTAAAAAAGCTTGTAAATTATTATGGTGAAAATTTTTGCATTTGTCATCTATGTCAAGAGTCAGAATGGACATGATATTGTTGATGGAAAAAATTCAGAGATCTGAGAGCAATCTGACAGAGAAGTCCTGATGTGTGATGAGCAGGCTATAAAACATGGCTAGAAATATTCAAAATAAAATGACCCATTATTGGGGACTTTATTAAACTTTATTTAAGCTCTGAGTGATCAAAAATCACAGTAAACAGTTATTGATTTATTAGAGTTGAAAACTCTGCTCTTTCCTGCTCCAGGGATTGACAGCATAAATTGTGAGGCTTGATACTGTTTTGCTGTTATCTAAACCTTGCTGTAACCTCCCCTGCCAGTCATCAAAACTATTCTTCTCCATCTACTTCAATCCTTCATCTGTCTATCTACTTGTATAATGCATGACTGTTGATTTCTAGTATGTTCTAGACAAGCTTGATTTTTGAAAAGTTGAATTCACTATGATTCTAAATTAAAATCTCTATGCTAAGTATAGGGAAAGTAGGACTTCAAATTGTCAAACAAATAATTTAAAATTAATTCTAGGATTTTACTTTTAGCTTGAGAAACTTGGTTTTGATTTTATTTTTTTTTAAATCAATACCTTCTTTCTAAAAACAAGGTATTTCTTGGAGGTAAATTTCCAGGAATTCCTTAAATTATACAAGCTCAAAACCTATAAAAATGAAAATTGTAAATATGCACTCCTATTGAAAACAAATGGACACTTCTTATTAGGCTCTGGTACTAACTTAGGTGTTTAATTGAAACACGTGCTTTTTCCTATTTCACAACAGTAAAGACCCTGGATCTGCTACGTCAAGACTTTGTCTTAATTAACCCTGTGCTTATGGCACCATATACAAGTAGGATACAAAGTTGGTCACATTTTGAACCCTCATATTGCTTAGTGGGATTACATAAATTCAGTAAAATGAAAGTTTTCATACCAATTGGGCATGTAAAGTCTTAGGATATATTCTGTGGAAAAAATTCAGAACACTTTAATTTTTTGTTTTATACCCATTATCTCTTTGTTTTCCAAATCTCTGACGCCCGTGCACAAGCTACTCAGTGTACATCTTAAACAGTAAAGCTGCTGGTTGTTACATCCTCTGGTTTAGACACAGATCTCTAGCTCCCTGTGATGGCGTTTACCTTTTGCCTCATTTTCTCCGTGTTTGTGCGTTTGGCCCGGCTGTAGGTAAGAAATCTAAGCCTTGCTTCAGTTTGCTCTCTCACCCTGGCTTCTCTGTTGTTAATGCTGCGCGTTGGCTTCCTGTGCTCTGCTGTTGTATCGCAATGTAAAAAGTCTTTTGTCTCTTCTGTCTTTGTCGCTGCCAGCTGCTAATCTGAATGAGGTGGAAAAAGGTTAGTTGCCTTTTTAAGTCTATTATGATTTTCATTTTAGTTTCCCTCTTTCTTTTAAAGCCACATAGATTTCACTGTGTGTACACTCTAAAAGGAATGTTGACAGACTATGAAATCTGAAAGCAATATGTCAAATCATTCATTCCGATGCTTGATATATGTGTAGCTATGCCAAACACTGCAAAATGGGTCTCTGACATGCACTTTGTCCATTTTTACAAGACTATAATAGAAACTCTTCGAGTGCAAAGAGGTGACTAAAAAAAGGGATTAATATTTTTACTTGTCTATATGCTTTTACTTTTGAAATATACTATGATCATGTATTATTTCTATAGTGAAAAATGTGGGTCATTTAGTACAGTAGGTAGGCTGTAGACAGAAAAATTTTAAAGTAGTAGGAATTTTCCCATAACCTTAAATCAATATCTTTAGTGACTTAAAACATGAAAAATATTTGAAGATGTTTACATTTATTGAAACATTTCATGAAACAAGTATTACAAAGCCCAAGAGGTTGATTTATAAAATGACATTGTCAAATTCGTATTATAGGATTCTATGAGTACTAGGGAGTATTTTTAAAGCAGAAAAAGAGCCATAGTTAATCATTGACATCAACATGGTCCACATGGCTCCCAGAATACATCAGGACCCAGGAAAGGGAGCCGTAGAATTATTAGAATGGTAACTATGTTTTGGGAATCATCATGGAATCTTTACAAAATTTTATCTTAGAGACTCAATTTTAACTAATAACATTGGATTTGTAATCATTCAGCTTATCAAAAGTCTTCAAGTACCCAGAGCAGGCACAGTGTCCTAAAAGGAGCACAATATGTGCTTGCTGTGATAGTTTCCATGGTATATGAAGCATTTGCAGTAGGATTATAAGGCTAACATGGAAATACATAGCAGATATTTCTGTCTTCTCTTACTATGGACTTTGTTGTTTTTTTTTTTTTTTTCTGTTGCACTGTTTGGGTGATTTACTGTGTTTGCTCACTTCTTGCTGTGTGCAGAGTTCAGTTAAAAAACATGAAAAAATGGTTTTATATTTTAGAATATAAAAATACATGCTGTTCTTCATGGATCCATGCACCCAATACCTTCCTTAGTCAAATTTCATCTTTTCTTTTTACAAGAACTAAAGCAATTGATGGTCTGGGGCAGGGGTGTCTAAGGTCTTAGTCTGTTTCAGAAACGTGGCAGCAGTTATTCCACCATAGGAATATGTCCTTAAATAGTTACATATACTCTCAGCAACAAGGTTGGCAGTGAAGTTGTGTTTTGAATCACCATGCGGTTTCGTGTGTTGACTAAATTTCATGCTTATGTTTATAAAAGATCTCTTTTATTTCCAAGAATTTGCAGCTGACTGAATTTGCTTTTAAATACAGTCCAATCAGTCTTTGTATTTTTAATTCAAAATGTAATTAGAAATAGAATTTTCTTTATACCACCTAGGGTAATTTTCCTACATAAAGAGAACCTCTGTAATTAGTTGACACATTGTTAATTTTTTAAAAACCTCCATAGTTTATGTGAACAGTACAAATGTGGGCAGTAACTTTTATAAAACAACAATAAAGCACTTACTCAGGGATACAAACCTTGTACACAGGGGCCCAGATACAGACCAATGTGTCCCTGACCCCAGGGTATGCACTGTGATTTGGGGACCTTCCTCTGGAGCCAGTCCTTTCTTCCTCCCTGCTGTATTCCAGGCTTTGCTTCTTCCCCATCTCACAGTGGCTCCCACTAATGGTTTATGCCAAATAAACTTTTCTTCTGCTCTCCCTGCTGTCTCTTCTGCTGCCTATATACAATTGTCCTTATGGACATTTGCAAAGAATAAAGCTGTCGGCACAAAGTTCAAGTGCAGACAAGCAATCTATTTTATCTGGACATGAGGAAAAAGAAAGCACCCAATCAATGCCTGTACGATTAATTAATTAATTCCCCTGAGAAGGAGGCTGCCTTCTATTACAGAGGGCAAGTGCTTAATTTGTGTAGGTAATGGAAAAAGCTCAGGTTTCTCCTCCTGGCACTAATATTTATAAAGTCTGTGACTTCTCCCAGTCTTTTTTTTTTTTCCTATGAAGCAAGGATAATCATATCTGTCCTACTTCACATAGACATTTGAGAATAGCATGTAAGAATGTATAGAAAAACACTTTAAAATGGTAAATGTCTATACTCCAGAAATATCGGGGGCTTCCCTGTGCATCAGGTTTAAGTTTTGCATCACTTAATTCCAGCCATCCTCACTGCAGTGACATAGTTCAGATTTATTGCATGCCATTCCTGGTGACAAAATAATATTTTATGGAAATTTTGATGAAAATTACCCAAAGTAAATTATATGTATGAAGGAATATCTCTCTCCACATCTTTCAATTCTGTCTCTATTATTATTTACTTTTGCTTCCTATGCTCACTATATGTGGAAAGACTTTATTTTGGGATATAAGTCCTTGGTTCTCTTTACTCCTTTCCTTAGAAATGTAAGGAAATACTGAATACTGAAGAATACTTGGATTTAGCTGAGTTAGATTTTTAGGTTTTGTGTGTATTTTTAGATTTTTTTTGTGATCTCTTAATAACAATGACTTCTTCTGTTATTAATTCTGCATCTAGATGTACAAGGTCTTTATATCAAAATCAATATAGTTTAAAACATACTTGCAGACCTCAAATAAGGAAAATTAACATTGCAGTCTGTTTTAACTAGAGAGAATACTTTGGCAGCCTAACAATATCCTGTGGTTTGCATTTGTCTTCCAACCTTTCAAAGCTTTCCTAAGTGCATTTGAGTCACAGAAAACATTTTAAAGATTTCTGTTTGCTCTTTAGTTAACAGGCAGTGCCCGTTGAGCCCAGAACAACAATTTAGGCTAACCAAGTCTTATTGAATCTAATTTGGATTTATTTATTTTGAAAACTGAGTTAAATATTTTCTGGAGTTTCAGTAGCTGTTGGAATTGGCTATATTATTAAGCCTCAGTGTTCCAATGAGGACGTACTAAAAACACCTACTTTTTTGTTTATTTGGAGAGGTAAGTTTTTTCGTTTAAAAATGCACAAGATGTTTATTGAGAAAATACCTCATGCGGGACACCATGCTAAGCATTGAAAGTGATACAGAAATCCATAAAACATTTCCCATGTCTACCAGGCAAACTCTTTGGCTTTGATTCTTGACTGTAAGTTCACATCAGGTCAGATTTTTCTCAGTATACAGCCATCCCTTCTCATATCCCAAGAACATCTATAACGTAATATAGCTTCTTTACTAGTTTGTTAGTAAACACCTTTTCTGAATATGAACACTGATCAAACTTTCGGGCAGACAAGGAGTATCAAGCAACTCATTTCCTATCATTTAGAATATAACAATGAAAACCAAAAACTGATTTTCCTTCATTGAAACATCTTAATATCTATATCTATAGCATGTTTTCTTGAGTCTTACTATTTGGAATTATGATTAACTTTATCTCCTGAGGTTTCTCCAGGTGATGTTCTGATACTGCATGTGTCCCATTTTGCACACATTTCACACAAAGAGATCACCTGCCAGTGCCTAGTGTATCTTCAAGAACTCAGGGGCCCCTAGTTTAGTTCCTCATATTTCTGTACTAACAACTGGATTCAATTAAGTTTAGAAAAGTGGGGGCAGTCTGGATAGTTTATTGATCATATTTTGAAGGTCAGTTAGTTATTTCTAATTAATAGGACAAGTTTTGGAATAGTGAACACTAAAAAGAAAGCATCCGATTATTAAAAGGAACCCTCAGGAAAAGTTGGCTCTTTTAAAAAATAAGCAACAAAAACACGCTGTTCTTAAGTAATCCTTTACTTTTTGATGGAAATAAAGCCAGTGATTACTATCACCATTGTTAAGGATACTGAATATTCAGATTGTAGACTGGGCATATGCCTGTGTTAATGTGCTGTGGTGCCTGAAATTATAACCTTGAGTACAATATTAACAAATGGGTATGATCTGGTTCAGCAAGAGGAGAACCCGGTCCAATTCAGTTAAGCTGCCCTAGGATGACTCTCATAATACCATCAGCTGTATCCACTTTCTACTACAGTTCATCTGTCTCTCTGCCACATTGCAAGGTCTGTGAGAGGAGAGAGAATGTTTCTGTTTATGTAAATAAAAATCAAATGGGAAATATATACTTTTGTGCAATATTAATATGTATTGAATTTATAAAATTTGGTAATGAGCAACATTCAAGTCTATTTATCTTAGCCATTCTCAAGCATGCCTTTAAGTGCTGACACATACAGTTCCTGCATCCGAGAGCTCATCCTTCTCCGTTCCCTATTGAGATGCTCATTGTTTGGCAGAAGAAATTGTAAGGATATCTGGGAGCCAACAGATTACCCATCTAGTACAGTCTGCAAGGAAGTACCTCAGGCTACGATCACAGAACACAAATCTGCTACCAGCTTTCTTATTCCTGCTCTGCTTTCTTATATTGCCCTTAAAGCAATCTGAGTGTCATTCATTAACATTTAAAAAGCATTTTCCTACAACAAGCAATGAAATCAGTGATCTCACCTGGGGGGGGGGGGGGGGGGGGGGGGGGGGGGGGGGGGGGGGGGGGGGGGGGGGGGGGGGGGGGGGGGGGGGGGG
>CAUYRT010102314.1:0-21538 GCA_963574885.1 Lepilemur ruficaudatus
CATGTCAAAATGTCCACATTGGTCAACATCTTGAAAACTCTCCAGTGGGGGTAACTCCACCCCCCTGTACTACAACAACTTGAAGGTGGAGGCAGGGTCCAGCCAGAGGATGCCAGCAGGACTTCATGGCCAGGGCCTGCACTGTGGATTCATTTTTTATGAAATGTGAACATCTCTAAGTCTTACTATGTAAGTAAACCCCACATTGTTACAGTTTCTTTATCATACCCTAAATTTTTAGCTTATGGGTAGAATTTGAGACATTAAATTTTAATTATTTGCTTATTGCTTTGTCAATTTTCCAAAATCCAATTCTATATATCTAGATAAACATCTCCAGATGGCTTATGTTGATTTTTTAGGGTGATTCTAATATTTATGTATATTAGTCAAGGTTCTCCACAGACACAGAATAAATAGGCTAAACACAGGATAGATAGATGATAGATAGATAGATAGATAGATAGATAGATAGATAGATAGATAAATTATAGGGAATTAGCTCACATGATTATGAAGGCAAGCCAGTCCCAATATCTGCAGAATAAGTCAGCAAGCTGTAGACTCTGGAGAACGGATGGTGTAGTGCTAATCCATAGACAGGCAGGTTGAATACCCAAGAACAGCCAATGTTTCAATTCTAGTCTGAAAGAAGGAAAAAAGGAGGATGGTGTCCCAGTTTGTAACCCATCAGGCAGAAATAATTCTCTCTTATTCAGGGGAAATTGGCCTTCCTGTTCTATTTAGACCTTCAGTTGACTGGATGAGACTCATCCATGTTAGGGAAGGCAATCTTTTAATTTGGTATGCCTATTTAAGTGTTAAATCCATCCAAAAACACCCTAACAGAGATACCCAGAATAATATTTGACCAAATATCTGTATACCCTGTGACCTAGTCATGTTGACACATAAAACTAACCATCACATTATGAAACACAAAACATATCTGGAATAGGATTCAGTATAGCAACTTGATATGAGAATAATGGTAGATTAGTTTGCAATCCAAGTGCAGTCAGAAGGCAGGTAAATAAAAACCACATACCTCTGAAAGAACATGTGTTACAGACTTGGTGAATATTCAGGAGACTAGAAATAGAACTCAGAACTGATGAATCTAAATTTGCTTGAATTGTTATCTTTGGCCAAGAATTAATTTTCCACAAATTATGTATTATCAAAAATGATACAATGATTTATTCTTGATATTACAAAAACTTAATTTCTCTTCAGGAATCTCTTTCTTGCCATCTGTTAAAATCAATTATCTCTAAACAATAAGTCATTAGAAAAAAAGTACATAAGATGTCAAAAGAAAAAATTTTTAGAATTTTAAAATGATAGATAAATAGGCTTAATTTATTGATTTATTTATGTATTATTTTACATATTTATGGGGTATATGTATTTGTAACATGCATAGAATGTGCAATGACCAAGTCCAGGTATTTGAGGTATCCATTGCCTTGACTATTTATTCTTTCTGTGTCTTATCATTTCAAGTCCTATCTTCTAGCAGCTTTGAAATACACAATACATTGTTGCTAACTATAGTCATCCTGATCTGCTGTTAAATATTGAAGCGTATTTCTTCTCTATGTTAATAAACTGTATTTTCATGCCCACTAGCCAACCTCTCTTATGCCACCCCTACCACCAACACACACTTCCCACCCTTTGTTATCTATCATTCTATTCTCTATCTTCATGAGATCAGTGGTTTTAGCTCCCACATATGCATGAGAACATGTGGTCCTGTCTTTCTGTGCCTGGATTATTACACTTGACACAATGACCTCCAATAAATTCTTGATGGAATACTTAAGGAGAAATAATTTAGTCATTGATGGAAAGAAATATTAAAATAAATTTATATGTAATCATCTTGACTTTAGTGTTATAATTTTATAATGCTATAGCTACAGAACAGAAACAACTGTAGTCATAATTTACTATATAAGATAAAATGTGTTTACTAAACTCTTTCTTGGGTTGATTCTCATACATTATAAGAGCTCTTCATTATAAACATAAATAAATAGGAAACATTTAACAAATTCCTGGTATCTGATTAAGTAATACCTTTTATTTCATAAGGGAAACAGCTGTAGTCACTACTATACTACCATACTATAGTATGGTATGTACTTCAGATTTAGTAGGGAAGAATGGGGTGCCCATTTTCTTCTACCTTGGTTGCAAAGAAATCACAACCACCTAGCCTCATTTGTTGTTTGCTACAGAAAGCAAAAAAAGCTGTGTTTTGATTAGTAATTATCTCTAAAATTTAAATGTGTACAACAAGTGAGGTGAAACACAGACAGGCACAGCATGTCTAATTGAGAAAACTGCATGATCAACAATGTTGTGTTATACCAAGAGAGAGACTAAAATTAATTTAGCAGAAAATTGGTCTAGGATTGATTACTCAAAAGGAAAGATGAATAAGACTAAAATCTTAGTCAACAATGTTTCTCAGAATAGCAGAAACATAAAAGTTCATCTTTTCATTTCTAAAAAGTTCAAAAAGATGATGAAATTAAAAACAATAGACTTAATAAGTTGTAAAATTGACCATAGGAATAAGATTATAGATTTTCTTTTTCAAAGGAGAAATAAAAATGCATGAGTCTTGGGTGGGAAATGTTTTCAAAACATGTTTCATGATACCAGGCCAGGTCATGACCCTCAGCTTACCTTGTTTATTCAGTCAAAGACTAGTGAATAAGAATCTAAGTGTGTAGAAGTGTGTGCTGAAGAATACAGAAAAGTAAAGTACTTTAAAAAAGTAGCTACACTATAACTGAGAGCCTGTTTTGTAGTTGTTGGTGTTTAGGTTTTAGGTGCATTTACTCACATATATTATAAATGATGATCAGTAGATAAATCAGTCCTCATGCTATGCAATACTTATTAGTTATAATCAGGACACCTGACATATCTTATGGTTTATAATTAGATTTTCTTTGATATAAACAACACACAAATTGTGACATAATGTAGTGTCACTTGATTTTATAGATAAAGAAGCTGAGATTTGAAGAGAATAACCAGCTTATAACAAATATATATGACCCAGAGAGTTTACCAAAGTTGCTTTTTGATCAAGAATGAAGAAGATTGTTTCAGAAAACATTATGTTAGGCTTCATTATCTCTTGTGTTTTAGTGTTCGTTTTGTTTTGGTTTTTGGTTTTAACCAGCAGAATTTTATCACTTTGTATCACACACATACACATAGATACACACATGTACATAGTTTATATCATCTCACTAAAGTCGATCATATTTATTAGAATGTATAAGTTGAAACATGGTATATTTTTATCTTTAGTAAAAGTAAAATAAAGAAAATATCAGCTGTAAGTTTCAAGCATGTCAAGATTAAGTTTATATGTTAGCATGTTCTTCAGTTAGTCAGCTAAAATAACATGGATTACATGTGTATGATGAGTTCTATCTTTTTTTCTCTAATTTCCATTAATCTACCAAATCCGAGAATATTGTTATTCCTAAAGTTAAAAGCATCTTAATTGAGGTGGCAATATATTTTTATTATACACAGGAGATAAAAATTAAAATATATTTTAAGATATAAATAATAAGCTCCCTGAAGTCAAGGAAACTACTTTTATTTGTATATAAACATTGCTTTCAGCTGTTCACTACTGAACTTCCCCTTGCTATTGGTAAGCAAGTTTCTAAATGACATTTTTGTCTGATTTTGTGTTTTTCCTGAAACTTTTGGCTGTTAAAACAATCTCATTTTATATTAAAATACCTTCTAGTTTATTATCAAATGTCAGTCTTAGGCCAGGCATGGTGGTTCACACTTGTAATCCCAGTGCTTTGGGAGACCAAGGTGACAGGATCACTTGAGACCAAGAGTTCAAGACCAGCCTCGGCAAAATTGTGACCCCCCCATCTCTAAGAAAAATTAAAAATTGTCCAGGTATGGTGGTCTGCTCCTATATTACCAACTACTGGGGAGTCTAAAATAGGAAGATCCTTTGATCCCAGGAGTTTGAGGTTGCAGTGAGATGTGATGATGCCAATGCACTCTAGCCCAGCTGACAGAGCCAGACCCTGTCTCAAAAGAAAAAAAAACAAAAAGTCAATCCCCAAGTCATTTTAGAGCTTGATCTTTTCCCTTCTGTTAATAAAGCTCAAGCTGCTTAAAGAAGGGTGTGTGGGGAAGAGGGTGAGAATCGGGGCTTGGACTATGAGATGTGGCTTGTTTTGTGTTCATCTTCCACATTACTCTTCTCCAAACTAAGTTCTGGTTCTGATATTTTATGAATCTAATTATTGTCCTTTCCAGACACAACTTTTATGACCTAATGGTTTAGAAATGGCATACATTTGTATTGAATGTCTTCCTCAGTACAATTCTGTTTTATATATACTAAAAACATTCTGAAGTGAGATCACTTAATGTAGGCATTTAAATATTACATGGTAAAGCACATGTTAAACAATCATCCAATGAGTCACTGTTGCTTGTCTTCTATTTTCCACCTCCTCTGTGAGCTGTTTATGAAATCTATCACATAAGGGTTTAGTGACTGTACATCACTAACTTTTCACACAGCCGTGTCAGTTCAATTTTTCATCTTTCTATTTTTATCGTCCTTCATCTCAGTGAAATTGCCATAGGCTACTGATCTTGAATCACATTTATATGAAATTCAAGCATAATGAAAATGGGAATTGATGAATAGAAACTAGTTGCAGCCATCAATTTAGATCTTATGCAAATAAATTCTTCAAGTTATAGAACATCAACACTTATACCCATGGTAATAGGACAAACAAGATAAATGAATAATACAGTAGTCAATTGCAACTAATTAGTGTTTATGTTGTAGTAATTATTTAAGTATCCAATGATATAAATTGTTTCTGTCATCCAATGTCCTATTTAACCTACTGAAGATTTCAGGTAAATGTCATTGACTCATTTTTTGTGTTTGTTATGAGATCAAAATATAAGGTGCATGTGATAAAATAGAAATTGACTTACAGTCATCAAAATCAGACTTAGATAATTTATTGTATGTTTTTCTTCCTTTTGGTGAATAGAAAGTATGTACATTTCTAAGTAATTCTTCCCTTGGATCCTTGTCAAGATTAACTCTGAGAGAATCTCCTAAAGGCATTTCTCTAAGTATGTAATTGCTACAAATAAATAATATTCTCAAATAAGATAACAAGTGTCTTCACTGAACCAGAGAGAACCCCTTTAAAAAGGTGACATTTAACTAAGACCAATGTTTTGAATTAAACTCTGAGAGTGTCTCCATCAATTTAGCTGGGAGCTATTTTCCCCAGAAGACACTAGAGGCCCCAATAAAGGAGCACCAGCAGGTAATCCAACTGCATGTGTCCCATAATGTGAATGTTTAAGAGTTTTTAGCACTTACAGACCTGGTGGAGTACATAGCACACCACACACAGGGCCCAGGGAGAACAGCCAGGGAGAGAGAATAGAGCATGGGTAGGGAACCTGCAGTCTTGGCGCCACATGTGGCCTTCTGCATCCTTGAGTGAAGCCTTTTGACTGAATCCAAAGTTTACAGAACAAATATTTTTATTAAAAGGGGTGCAGCAGAGAAAGATGAAGCTTTTCTGGCCTCCTTCAGTACTAAAAAAAAGAACAATCTTGACATCAGAAGGCCACAGCTTCCACTGTCTTGAGCCATTTGGATGTGGTGTAGAACCAAAAACCGTGTAGGGTGGCTGAGCCGTCCCTCTGGCATGAGGAAGTTAAACCTAACTTCAAAATGGATGCTGAAGCAACATAAAATTATAAAATTATACCACCAAAATATACAAAGTGGTCAAGGATGCAAAGATATGGAGATAAAGAATTTTAAAAGAAGGGCCTATAACAGCAAAAGAAACCTGTAAAGGTTTCACGGAGCTTGGCATGTTTAAGAAACAGTAGAAGTCAACTCTTCTGGAAAAGCGTGAGCAAAGGAAGAGAGGTTCAAGATGAAGGCAGGAAGATAAGCAAGAGTCAGAGTCTATCTGGCCTTGGAGACTATTGTAAATTGAATGAAAGTCACTGAAAGTTTTTGAAGCAGGGAAGACATGTGATTTGTTCTATGTATTAATAATGACCTTCACCACCGTAGAAGGAAGAAAGGGGCATTATTTTGAGGTAGGTTAAGCAAGAGATGATACTGATATGAACTAAATTATAGTAGTATAAATGAATAGAAGTGGATGGATTATGGGCATTTTTTAAAAGTTAGGGTTGATCAGACTTATTTATGAATTGTGTGTAGCATCTGATGACAAGCAAGTAATTAAATGTGACGCTTAGACTGGGACTGAGAACTGGGTAGATTGTTTCATTTATTAATATAAGAAAGATTAGGATGGGGCAGATATGTACCTTGGAAAATCTGAGTTACGTTCTGTTCCTTTATTGAGTTACATCCCTGCTACATATTAAAGTATTGTATGAGAGTATAGTGCACAGGAGGGAGGTCTGGGCTCAAGATAAATACAATTTGTAAATATTTAATAATTATCTTGAGAAAACACAGACACATAATAAAAAGCTAGGACTAAGTCTTGGGACATTCCCATAATTACTAGTGCAGCAGAAAAAGCATATTTTGTAAAAAAAAAAAAAAAAAGAAAAGAAAGAAAGAAAGAAAGAAAGAAAGAAAGAAAGAAAGAAAGAAAGAAAGAAAGAAAGAAAGAAAGAAAGAAAAAGAAAAGAAAGAACAAGTAGAAAAGGAGTAATTGCTGACAAGGGGGAAGAAACAAGGAGTATGATGATAAGGTAACTGAGAAAAGACTTATTTTAGAAGGATGATGTAGTTAACTATAAAGTGCCGCAGAGCAAGAGAATGCAGTGAGGGCGAAACTGCACCTTTAGATTTGGACAGATGCAGGTTGCTGGTGTCATAGATCAACTTACTGGAGTGATGAGTAGGGAACACTATTAGAGTAAGCTAATGAATGGAAGTTGAGGACATAGACAGTGATTTACAGAGAACTCTTCCAGAAGTTGTGCTACAAAAGGACAAAGGAAAGGACTTGATAGCAAAAGGAGTCCTTTGCTTTCCTGAATCTTTTTCCGTCCTTCCTTCCTTCCTCCCTCCCATCCTCTCTTCCTTCCATTCTTCTTCGTTTTCTCTTTCTCTCCAATAAACTTTATTTTACATCACAGTTTTAGATTTACAAAAAACGATGATAGAGTTTCCACATACCCAATACCCAGATCACCCTATAAATATCTTATATTAATGTGTATATTTGTTACAATTAATGATGCATAACTGATATAGTGTTATTACTGAAGTCCATACTTTGTTCAGATTTCTTTCTATCTTTCTTTTTTTACCTTATTTCCTTTTTCTGTTTCAGGATCCCATGCAGTGCAAGATATTACATTGCATTTAGTGGTCATGTCTCTTTAGGCTCCTCTTGGTTGTGATGTTTCTGTCTTCCCTTGTTGTTGATGGTCTTGACAGTTTGAGGAGTACTAAACAAGTATATTTCATACTGATTTTTGGCAGGAAGACTGCAGAGATAAAGTTCCATTACCATTACAAAATAAAGGGTGCATATCATCAATGTGATTTATCTTTATGGATGATAACTTTGAGCTCCTGGTCGAGGTAGTGATTTTCAGGTTTTTATAGTTTACTCTTTTTTGCTTTTTTCCATATGAAGCCTTTATTATTAGGAAGAACTGAATATGTGCAGCCTACACTTAACACAGTGGGGAGTAGTGTTCTACCTCCTTGAGAGTGCACCTTTCATACAAATTATTTGGGATGTGCCTGTACATATTTATCTCTTTTCTTCTCCTCTACTTGTTCATTTATTCAATCATTTATATATATTTTATGGACTCTTGAAAATTTACTTAAACTTTGTATTATAAGCCAATACTATCTTCTTTTGGTTTTGTGTATGTTGTTCTAGCCTTGGCCATTTCACTTGGCTTCTGTGACCTCTTGAAATGCCTCCTTCCTTGTGGGATTTTTTTCAGCTCATTGTTATTTCCTGCACTACAAGTTACTCTAGGCTCATCTTGTACATTTCCTGCTCCATTCCTACAATCAGCTATATCTCCTAAGAACTCTGGTTCCTTGTATTAAATGAGGAATTGTGTTAGAAACCAATATCTGATTTCTCATGATGCTGTTGTTAATGATGTGTTTGTTTCTAAAGGTCCTCAGCTAACTGAGGAAAGAAATCTATGTGTGTATATTGATCTGAGAATATATAATATCTCTAAATATTTTTAATATGCATCCACTGTATTAGGCTAAGTATGAGTTTATACTCATGAATTCATTTCTCGAACTCTAATCCATTAAACCTGGATCATCCTTGTTTTCTCCCCTTGTTTATCTATATACCAACCTCTGAGAAGAAGTGTCCACCATACACCATTCACTAAGCCACTTATTCAGTTCCAGTGTACATGTATTGTACCATCAGAACGAACACATATTCCCATGGAAAACAACTTTGTCAACTAAAATGTAGTGATCATTTACAGTTTCTTTTGCACTTAGATTTACAATTTCCAAACTTACTTAGGTCAGTAGTTTTCCAACTACTACAACTGCCGCCACCTATAGTGAGGTTGTTTCATACATTTGTAATAGAGTCACATTCTGCATTGATCACAGAATCTCTCAACTTCCTAAATGAATTTCAATTGCACACATCAATTTTTGTGTTGTACAATTTTGATTCAGTATATTGACAAATATATAGTGTCCTGTATCCATGATTATAGTATTATACAGAATAGATTCACCACCCTAAAAAAATCCCCTATACTATATCAATTCAACTTTTCCCTTTTCTTCCCAAATTCCTGGCAACCAGTGATCTGTTAAAAATTTCTATAGCTTTGCTTTTCACAGTAGGCCATATAATTGAATCATATAGTATGTAACCTTTTCAGACCAGTATATTTCACTTAGGAATATATATTTCAGATTTACCCATGTTTTTTCATGGCATGATAGCTCATTTCTGTTTTTCACTAAGTGATGTACTACAGTTTGTTTACCCATTCCCTTATTGAAAAACATCTTGGTTAGTTCCAGTTTGGGAAGAATATGAATAAAGTTGTTATAAACATCTGTGTGTGGGTTCTGTGTGGACATAAGTTTTCAAATCAGTTGGGATTATTATAAATATGTTGAAGCATGATTTCTCAATCATGTGTTTAGACTACTTTTAACAGTGTAAAAAATTGCCAAACTGTTTTGCAAAGTGGCTGTATCATGTGCATTCCTACCAGGAATAAATGAGAGTTCCTGTTGCTCCACATCCTTGCCAGAAATTGGTATTATCTGGGTTTTGGATTTTAGCAAATCAGACAGATGTGTACCGGTATTTCATTGCTATTTCAATTTGCAATTCTTTTTTTTTAAGGCCCTCCTTGCCCCCTTCGCCTCTGGGGAGCCCCAGGACTTGGGGGACCCCACCCACCAGCTCATTTGGGGCTCCCCCGCCTCTCACCACAGCCAGCGGGACATCCAGGGCGTGGCTAGGCTATTGCAACTTCCAGACCAGCTCTGAAGCCCTCAATTTGCAATTCTATTATGATAAATGACGTTAAGTATATTTTTATATACTTTTTTGCCATACATTATCCTTAGTGAAGTATCAGTTGAGATATTTCACTTATTTTTAATTAGGTTGCCTGGTTTCTTCTTGTTAAGTTTTAAAGGTTTTGTGTGTGTGTGTATGTGTTGTTTTTTTTAGTTTTAAAGTCCTTTATAAGATATGTATTTTGCAAATATATTCTCCCAGTTTGCGACTTAGCATTTGAGTTTCTATATTAGTCACATTCTCCAGAGAAAGAGAAGTGATAGGATATATCTACATACTATTTATTATAAGAAAAATTTATTATAAGAAATGGGCTTCCATTATTCCTTTCCCACTTTGGGGACAGCAATCTGCTTTACTTTACCAAATCAAATGCTAATTTCATGCAGAAACACTCTCATGGACCCATAAGAATAATGTTTAACCAAGTATCTGGGCACTGTGTGACTTAGTCATGTTGACACATAAAATCAACAGCCACAATTTCTTAAACATGTATTCTACAAAGAAAAAAGTTTCATCTTAATAAGAAATATGCAAAAGGAAATGCTAGAAATCAAAAACACTATAAAAGAAATAAAGAATGATAAAAAATAGATCAATGGAAGAGAATGAACAAGCTAGAAATAGACTCATACAAATATAGTCAGCTGATCTTTGACAAAGGAACAAAGTAATTCAAAGGAGAAAGGAGTCTTTTCAACAATGGTTCTTGAACAACTGCAAATCCATATGCAAAAAAGCTGAATCTAGACACAGATTTTACAGTTATCAAGAAATTTAAATCAAAATAAACCATTTAAACCATTGACCTAAATGTAAAATGCAAGATTATGAAACCTCCAGAATTAAAAGAGGATTAATTGTATGTAACTTTAGATTTGTTGATTTATTTTATATATAATAGCAAAAGAATGACATGAAAGAAAAAAAAGTGATGTTAGACTTTATTGAAATTAAGAACTCTCTGTTTTTTCTAAAAGAGACATTTCTAGTTATTTTCTCCCATTCTGTAGGTTGTCTGTTTGCTCTCATGATATCCTTGGCTTTTCACTTCAGAATGTAATTTCAACAATAAAATCAACAGTTCTATTTCAGAGCAGTGTTTATAGGGGAAGAAAGGCTACTAACAAGAACAGTTCCATTTGTTGAGTATCTATCGGAGCCAGTACTGTTAGTGTTCTCCAAATCACTGTAATAGAACTTCTTTTTAAAATTATGAAATATTTTAACAATTAAAAAATGTATAACTCATGTAGTCTATTGCCTCAGATCCTCTCCAGAAACTTCAGGATCTGAAGGAATCAATATCTTGGTATACATATAACCTGGGACACATTAGTGAATACTGCCTCAATGGACTGAATTTATTTTTAAGTGACTAGATCAAGTGCTATTGGGCAGAATGTTAGCTTGAAAGTTAGGGAAAAATAAAATCATACTTTTGTCCACTTGATTTTTTTGACCTTCAGTCTTGTGAAATTCCAACTTAGCCTTTGGCTACATTAGTGATGCAGCCAATGCATTGACCAAATTCCAACTCTACTCATGGGCCATCAAAGGACAAGGGCTGAAGCCTTAAGTTCAAAAGACCTACATAACTTCCTGTTTGTGCTATCAACATAACTTTTCATGGTGAGATCACTTCTTTACTACTGCTATCTCAATATCATTATTTGTGGCAGTGCATTTCAGAATAATTAAGATGAGAACAAGAAGCCAAAAAATAAGCATTCAAAGGCATTGAAATAAAGTCAGGTTATTCAATGAGAAACCATGAACACTGACAGAGGAACTGCACAATCATTTTGTGCTCTGGGCAGAGGAATTTCAGCCTAGTGTGGTATGACTCTCAGAATCCTGGGATTAAAAATATATTTTGTTTTCTTTGTTGTGCCATATTGCTCTTATGGGCCAGATAGTAAGTTGAATAGGATAAATGCTAGTGGACAACAAAGTGAACCTTAGTTACTGCATACTGAGCACACTGGCAGTTATTCAAACTAAATTTTTCCATGTAGAAAACCACTTACATACTTAAACCACTCACCCTTTTTTATTTTTCCATCACAGCTCAGTGCTTTTGTTCTTTTCTTGCTCCTACAACTGTTCTTAAAGCAGCTGACAACTTGTGAGTTGAAAGCTTGATTCTCATGTCCCTGCTATATGATAAGATTATTCAGCATGAAACAATCACAACAACAATAAAAACACATATGTTTGCAAACATTACTTCTGATTGGCACAGATAACTGATTTTTCTCTGAAAGCTGAGATTTTTATTAAAGTGGAATGATTGTGGTATCACATGAGATTAGTCCTGAATTCTGAGTAGTAATTAAATGCCAAAATGTATATTTTATTGATCCTCTAATAGATGATTTATTCACTTTTTTCTCTTTACATGTGGACAATCTAATATATGGATTATTGTAATTACAATTTATTCCATGTTTGCATGATTTAGTGAGGCTATAGATCATTTGCTATTACTCAGCACTCTTGCAAGCTGTCTTCTACCCTTGATAATTATGCTCAGGGAAGGCAACCTAGTTTGAATATTAGCCTGAGCAAAGCATAATTAGGAATGTAAACCTGAAAAGAAACAAAAACTAATGGAATCCAAAATCAAATATAAATGATGTTTGAATTATCTCGTTACTGTGTTTTGTTTTGTTTTTTTGTCACCTGAAGAGCTAACTATATACTAAAGAGATGATGTGCATGAATGTAGCCTTAGGTGAATAGACACTAGTTGTTATAAAGTGGAATCTGACAAGCTAAGGGCAACATTGAAGAATATGCTACACTTATTGTAGGTTCAACATATTCTAGGCATAAGAAAAATAGCTTCTTTATATGGTTTAATAAACCAGAACAAATGACTGAAAGTGAGTGTGAACTTTCCCTGGAAGTCTCTAAAATTATAAAGCATATGGGATAACTTACCCCATATTGCTTTGAAATTGAGACATACAACTAAAAAAAACAAATTTCCCCACCCCCATATAATTCTAAAGTCAAGGGGAAAAGGAAATAGAAATTGTTTATTAGGTGCAAGGAGCTTTATAACACCTTATATTTTATGTCCACTCACGTGCTGAGTATATTTTTTATTAGTACTTCTTACAGAGGAAGAAAATAAAACAAGAAATTAAATAGATTGCAAAAGACCACACAGATGATAAGTAGTGAGCTTAGACTTTATGCTTTATTTTAAATCAAATCTTGTGATTTTCCTATTATGCTTGGGAAAATAACAATGAGAATTTTTACATTTTATACAGAGCAAAACTATTTTAGTTCTCAGTTAACTTTTTCATAGTATATTTTAAATTGCTTCAATATGCATTTCAAATTTCATTTCCAATACCATTTATTGAATTTTCTCACTAATCTTGTACAGTAATTAGAAGCTGATGTTTCTATTATCCTTCAGAAGGTAAAATCAGCAAAAAAGAGATTGCCTTTTATTTAAAGTCATCCACAGATTGTATGGTAGAGCATGAATTTTCCTAGGACCCTGTAATAGCATCTCAGACCAATATTGTTTCCTTGACCACACTAAGCACATAAGGGATTATATATGTGTGTCTGCTGAATTGAATAATCTCCCTACATCCATGGAAGAAAGTGCTTATTCACCCTGGCATAGCTGCTTTTCCATTTCTCCTTAAACAGCAAGAATATGTACTGAATTCATTTTGATTATTTGATCACAGTTTTTGCCCTCTGGAGAAAAGTAATCATTATATTTACAGTTTTAAGGAATTTAGAGACCATGTGAAAACTCACTTTTCAGATAAAATTTCAAGAGTGTAGTAAAACAATCCCATATCTGGAATCCACATCTTATGACCTCAGATCATTGTTCTTTTCCTACATCCAAGTGACTTTTATTTGCCTATATAGTTTATTTTTAGCTAGCAAAAAACACCATATTTTAATTTTTAACAATCTTTTTTTTTTTTTTGAGAAACTCTGTGACTGTCAAAGAATATGTTTACAAAGCGTTCAAAATGCCACCATACTGTGTATACTGCTATAATAAAAAGACCAAGCAGAGCTCTATAGCCAATTTTAAAAAGCAGCAGCAAAACCAAAATCAACAAACTGTAAAATCATGTCATAGAGCGTATGGACTATTAGAATGATTCTCATTATTTCTCCTCGACAGCTTTTGGGGCAGAATTCTAAAGTTTCATCTTGTCTGTATTTTATACTGGCAAGATAAATTCAAAGACATCTTACAATTAGTGTGTGTACGAAAGTTGGCCACATTGTAAGCAGTGAAGAAGCTTATCAGAGAAATGCCAGTTTCAATAAAAATAGTACCTAATCTTGTACCATAGATTCCTGTAAAAAGTTATCAAACTCAAGAAAAAAATTTCAAAACTAAGGAAAGTACATGTGCAGTATATACAATTTACTATGACACTAAATGCTTTTTTTTTGAGATCCAGGGAACAGAATCTAAACAGCACAATTTGTGGTAAATGTCAAGGAACATTATTCTGATAAATGCCATTGTAATAATCAGATGGAAATTGTTCTGAGTATTACATACCATATAATCAATTTTGATAGAAGGATCAAAGGTGTAAATTGCATGACCATTCAGTGAAGGCACTTAGCAACTTTAGTGGGAAGAGAAGAAGTAGGGAGGGATAACAATTTATCGTAAAACAATTCCACTCAGCAATAATATTGGTCTATAGACTTTTTTAATATAGACTGTGTGCTTAATCATCTTTTGAGAGAGGAATTATAATGATTTTAAATACATGAAAGCCAAAAATAAAGCTCATTAAAATTACATTTTCCAGATATGACAAAACAAACTCAAAAATATGTTTTCTAAAGTTGCAGGATAGATGCTGATTGTGAGAAGCAATGACTTCTTATAAATTGCCTATCAAGTCAAAAGAGTTAATAAAAGAGTTTGGTTATTCTCCTCCAATTCTCGCTTTTATTTTTTTTAACTATAGAAGCAATACTGTATAGGCAAATGTGGGAGATCACAGAGATATGGAGGACAACCTCAAAAATAAATACAGTCCATTAAGTAACAATAGGCAACATTAATACATAACATAATGAAAACATATGCAACATATTGTTCAATCTTTTTTCTAAGTCAGAGCTTCTTGAACTAGGTGAGATATTGACCCTTTGGCCTTCAGGGAAGCCAGGGGTCATCCATTGATCCCTTTATGCCTTTATACCTTTATATTATGTGTTTCATGGCATTGCACATGGTAAGAAATATTGGCCTAGACAACAGATTTTATAGGGAATCTAAAAAGGGAAACATCATTATAGATTTCAGGGAACAGAAAAGATGGGAGAGGTGGTTGTCAGGACACTTACAGTATTCACGAGATGTATCTGCTCTCTTTCAAGTTTAGAATGCTTAGCTCAAAAGAGACATGGCTGGCTGACATCCTGTCTGGCTTCTCAAGCTATGCTGTCTGGCTGCTTGTGTATATTTGGGCATAAACAGGAGGGAAAGGAGGATAGTGTGAGCCAAGGTGATTTTAAAGCACTTCAATTGATTTGTCAATTCATGAGTTCTACAGAACTCAAGGTCAGTCTAACTCTGAGGCAGAAAACCCAGATCAATTTTGCAGTGACTAAATGCTTGCCACAGCCCAGGCATCTCCAAACTCATATGGGAGAACGTGTTAGATAAGTAAGTTTAGTTTATGAATCAAGCACGACTTATATCTGTCGTTTAATGGAGTAAGAAATAATATTTTTAGTATCCCCCAACGTGATAAAATATGGTTTAAAAGACTCAAAATGGAGGTACTTATCAGTAACTATTCAAAAATAGAATCAGACAAGAGACCATTGATCTTTCAATGCAAAGGTTTTTGCAACCGTATGTTTTATCTTTTATGGAAACTTTAATCTTACTACATTTATAAAAATGTAGTCAGCCAATGTATTTCTAGAACATCTTTTAAGAAATTCACATGCAATTTTAGATGATCTAACTAAATTTATTTTAACTGTGAGAAACATGTACAGGTAAAAGTTATGCTTCTTTTTGTTAGGTAGAACTCATAGTTAGTTCATCTTGCAATTACCTTTACAGCATAATGAGTTTTTTCCCCAATAATGTTTACCTATTTATTCGAGAATAAATCAAATTTATGGAAATATTTTCAGGAAAAAAGGCTTTGGTGTCTTTTTATTTTAATACAATTGGTAAAGCAATGAAATGTTATTTGAAGTAAGCTTGAGAAATATGAAATTTATTATCAAGCTATCTGTTGTGCAAAGTGCCTATACACATTTTACAGGCATCTTTTATATTTAAAACCCTTTTATTTCTCTGAGGCCACTATTCAAGTGGCTGACAGGGGATAATTTGTTTTGTTCAGTGAATTCCTGATTGTTGTACAAGGAAAAGTTCTCTCACCTTTCATTCAACAATTCATCTTGCTGTAGTGATTTATTTTACTATTTTCAGACATGCTTTATTACCTATAGATTTGGCATGTACTTTTTGTTTTTTTTTTTTCTTTCTTTCTGGAAATCAACTGAGCCCTAACTGGCATGCACATTATAACAAGTTATAAACTCCCTACATTTTACATTATTGCCAACAATTTTATTGTCTTATTTTGCACAATCTACAAACATTCCTATATATTGCTGTATAAAATTGAGAGAAACATTGAGATGTAGCTATATAGAGATTATTTAGAATTATTTTTGATAAACAAGATAAAATCGTATTACATATTAGGTGGCAAAATCAAAGGTGAAAGGGTATTTGGGGTTGTCAGAAATATTTGTTGCTATGCCATGAAGCTATGTCTTCATTCTTACTAGTGCAGAAAAGCTCTAAGATGCAAGTGGCATTTATAAGAGAAAGAACAAGAAAGAGAGATTACATTATAGTTTTATATGTCAATGATACTGTATTTATTGTGATTTAGTAAAAGAGAAAAAATAAACACTATTCAATAACTGATTAATGAAATCGAAAAAATGAAATGGAACTCAGAGCATATAAACTCTAGGGCTTATCGGGGTCAGTGTGGCATTGGCAAAATTGTGTCCCCAATTTTATTCTCTATAAAATGATCCCTTCCAGCTGTGAAATTCCATAATTCTCTACCATAGGAATTTGGTTCTGTATTTTGGGGTTTATTTCGCAGCTCTTTCTTTCACTTTACTCATATATAGATGCAACACATTTTGGTTTATTAAATAAACAGCTGGCTGTCTAGGAACAACTTTTGTTTTACTAACCACTCTTACTTTGGATTGTGCTCTGTATATGGACCTGCTTACAAGATCAAACTGTATCTGTGTTTGAAAATGCAAAATTTGGAGAATGAAGAAATTACATTAGAGGTTGACTGATTGCTTTTGCACACTAGTTCAATCTATACTTATCAGAAGACCCTTTGAAAGGATATTCTATAAAATAGAGCTGTACTTTTGAAACATGATAGAAAGCTTGTGCGAGGTCTCATCAAAACATTCAATAACAGTAAACACCTGGAAAATTTCCCTGCTTTGGCCCAACAATTAATTTTAGGTAAAAAAAAAAAAAAAAGATACATTGGCTCCCCTTTGTTAAAGAGGTCACTGCTAATGTTTTTCCCCCCCATCTCTAACATTCCCTTCTTAATAATTTGGATCATTTTTTCTTTCAATGTGATTTACCAGCAATATATGCCAGTTCCCATACAAGGAATTTTGAAATGGAGAATTCCATCATGAAACTGAATAACACTCTCAAACTCTCCCAAGCAAGAGGCAGAAATGTGGTGTCATGGCCATATAACTAGTTGCCGAAACTATGAAAGCGGGCAAAATCAGAGAGAGAGAAAGACAGATAGACAGCAAATGCCCACCAACTAAGGAAGAATATTCTGATTGGAAAAGGGAAAGGAAGAGAGCATGGCATTTTGAAAGATAAGTGACGTGACAGTTTTGGTAATTTAGAATTTGCCCGCAATGTTGAATCCTGTGGAGTTCAATCAGGATGAGGGCTGAGTCATTCACATTGAGATTAAGCAACTAGAGGACTGATGTCCTTGATGAAGGTGGATTGAGTACACTTGCAAGGGAAGCAATGAAGTGTTCTTAGTTAACGAATAAATATGAATATGAGGAAAAGTTGATTAGTAAGTTTAAAATATTCTGACAAGATTAGCCGTGTAAGAATGTAGAGCTAAATTGTGGTAACTAAAAATAATTCAGATGGAAAGATGTTTTGTTGTGTTTGATTTTAGAAGGATGAACTAAGATAGGAGACTTGTGGATAGCTTTAACGATCAAGAGATAGAGATGACAGGGAGGGAGAGGTTAAAGATACATACAAATAAAGAAAGCATTTCAGGCAAAGAAACAGCACTATAGAACGAAAATACCACAAATATGAAGCAAGGAAAATGAGGATGGGTGTGTTTATACAGAAAAATGAACATACATGGTTGGACATAAGAAATTGAGAGAACTCACTCTTAATACATTTCCTTTACATAGTGAAAATAGAGGCTTTTTCAAGACCTAAATTCAGGCCGTGCGCAGTGGCTCATGCCTGTAATCCTAGCACTCTGGGAGCCCGAGGCAGGAGGAGTTCGAGACCAGCCTGAGTAAGAGTAAGACCCTATCTCTACTAAAAATAGGAAAATGAGTCAGGCATCTTGGCGCACGCCTGCAGTCCCAGCTACTCAGGGGGCTGAGACAGGAGGATCATTTGAGAAGGTTGCTGTGAGTTAGGTTGATGCCAGGACCCTGTAGCCCAGGCGACACAGGGAGACTCTGTCTCAAAAACAAAATAAATAAATAAATAAATAAATAAATAAATAAATAAATAAATAACCTAAATTCATTTTATACATAAACACTGTGTACTTTTAATGTTAATATATTAAGTTATAATTAATGTACAAAAAGCCATGCTTTGTTTCTTCTTCCTCTTCGATATCTAATGATACTGCTAATCGTATATTTAGTAGCATGCTCCATCTTATGCATATTAATAAAGGAATTAGTTTCCATTATTGAGGCACAAACCATATATCCTTCTAACTAGAGAAAGAGAATCTCTGATAATTGATAGATTATTACTATTTTATTGTACAAATAATATTATCCTATTCAAATATATGTTATTAAAACCTCTTATAAAAAGCCTTTGAGGTTTGTTAATCCAGATCCACCGCTACAGCTGTGATGTGTACAGAATTATTAGGGTTGTGTAGCAGTGATTTTTGTGACCTGAGGCTCACAGGATCCTCCCACTATTCCACTTAATCACAAGATTGCCCTCTCTGATAGCTAATTTCAATTGTTTTGAGATTACAGAAGAATTTCAGAGACCAGATCTAAAATTGAGCTCTAATTTGGTGTGTTAAGGAACAAGGAGTGCTAATTACCCAGCTGCAGGCCTAGTGCTTCCCTTTTTTACTACATGCAAATATTAATAAAATAATATAAAAATTTTCTAAAATTTCTGACATATATTCTATGACATCTTTATACTCATATAAATGCATACATAAATACTTTGTCTTTAAACCATAGAATCATCTCATCTTTTAACTAAATATGTATGTAAATTATATACATATATATTTTCCCAGTTATATATATAGAAAGAAAGAGAGAGAAAACAAGAGAAAGACAGCAAGAGAGGAAAATTCTTACAAAATAATTTTTCTTTCTCACATTTTTAGCTGATAAATAATTATTAAGAATACTTTCATCAATTTCTACTCAATGTAACAATTCTAGTCTTGACTGGAATCACAAAGTAAATTTCGCAAGTATTTCAAAATTTATCTTTCTCCTTTAGTTACTCATTATTAAAAAAAAAAAAAATCACTGTACTCTCCTATCCAAGTACTAATCAGGCCTGACCCTACTTAGCTTCCAAGATCAGACATGTATTCATTATCAAATGGTATTAACTGATCAACACAAGTGCACATATAGTAATAATATTCATCGTATGTCAGGCAGGTGGGAGGGGGAGGATAGGATGGGTATATTCACACCTAATGGGTGCAGTGCACACCATCTGGGGAATGGACACACTTGAAACTCTGACTCAGGTGGGGCAAAGGCAATATATGTAACCTAAGCATTTGTACCCCCATAATATGCTGAAATAAAAATAAATAAACACACAAATCACTATACTCAACATACTTGACATGCATCAGGATAACAAAATAAATAGAATATAAATTTCTATACTTCACTGAAGACATTATTAACATTCATTTTACCTGGAAGAAAACACTCTGCATCCTTCTTTCATCTAAAAAGCACTATAGTTTTCAAGGCCATTAAGTGTTTCTATTTTTGCTTTTGCTTTGTATTTCTAAAGCATTCAAACACCCATCAGTCTCACTTGTGTTCATAAAATGAGAACCATAATAATTTCTGGAGTTGCAGATGAGAATATAGAGTTCATACACATATTTAGGAGAGGGAAATTAAAATGTTTTGCTTAATAAGAAAACTAGAGTTTGGGCTGGAGCTTAGCAGAGGAAAAGGAAAGGTCTCAGCTACATGGCAAGGGGCTAGAGCCTGAGAAAACAAAGAGGCAGTGAAAAATTATCCTCCTTAGGAAATGTATGAGGGATTTCTAGAAAGAGTGATGTCTAACACTGGATTTACAGTTATTTCTAGCACTATGTGGTAATTGTTTTCTGCTACAACCTAACCTTTAGAAAGGTCTGCCACATAAAACCACCTGGTGACAGAGTAAATTGGTGGGAATGAAAGAAACGTGATGAAATCTAGCAAAGGACAACACTATATGAGCAAGTTAAAGCAGAAAAGAAAGCAGCTATATAGGCTCACTCATCAATAAAAATGATAGAAACCACTTGTCATACATATATAGTAATAGAAGAATTTAACCTTTTGGGTGGAGGGCAGATGTTGGGATGCTACATGAAATCTGTAGAAAATACTAATGATGCCGAATTTGCCTAATGACCAGAGAAGCCTGATATGTGATTGAAATAGCAGAACAGAGACAGCATAGACTCTTTGTGACCCTTTGTATTTCCCTGGTGTCTTCTAAGTTTGAAAAGTATTAAAACTAATATGCAAAGAGTTTAAATTAATCAATTCTAAGGAAACTCCAATAAAAATATAAATGCATTTACAACATGTGCACAGGGTAAGAAGATGAGTAATGAGAAAGTTTAAGCAGTGTCCCCTTTCAAGAAGGGGAAATCTTTGGGAGGGAGTGGTACCGAAAACAGAAAAGGACTGAGAAGAGGTTGCTTCCTGGGCAAGAACAATATGTTCCAAAGCTAATGAGGACATAAGACAGGGTGAGTTATTAATCTATGCTTTGTAACAATTTGCTTGTATTCTAAGAAACATACAATATATAAAACAAAAGCTTTCTTTCTAACATAAATATTTAAAGTATAGATACTTAAGACATATTTTAGTAGGCAAGAAAGACTGAGAGGCATCACAACTTTCTTGTAAATTTCATGATGGAACGATTTGGTAAAAATCCTATTCATTAATCCCCTTGAATTTTTAGTATATATTATTTGCCAAATATTGGAGAAGCAGCTGTGAATAAGACATATTATATTTTTGCCTTTATGAAGCTTGTTTGTATTCTGGATGAGAAGAAAAACCGTAAGAATGCTTGTTACTCCATACTCTAGTTACTAAGACTACTTAACCAATTACACCAAAACTGAGTGGCTTAAAAACTACAACAAACATCAATCTACCATTTATGCAGGACTGAAGTGGTACGAAGTTTTTTTTTTTTTTTTCTTTATTGAAGTATACTTTACATATCATGCCTTTACACCATTTTAAGTGTACAATTAAATGATTTTCAGTGAATTTACCGAGATGTACAATTAATCACATACATCAGTTTTAGAGGAATTCCTTTCCCCTATTGAGACCCCTAATTC
>CAUYRT010102315.1:0-21876 GCA_963574885.1 Lepilemur ruficaudatus
AATTGGCCAACTAAAGATATATATAGAAAAAATGAGCCGGGCATACTATGTAGCTACTTGGGAGGCTGAGGCAGAAGGATTGCCTGAGCCCAGGAGTTTGAGGTTGCTGTGAGCTAGGCTGATGCCACGGCACTCTAGCCCAGGCAACAGAGTGAGACTCTATCTCAAAAAGAAAAAAAAAAAAAGAAGTATAAGTGAAAGAATCATAATAAAGTAGAGTAGAAAAATAATTAATGTTTATTTAACTACTCAGTCCTTGAGTGGCAAATGTAAAGAAAATATTAAATTATGACAATTGAGGGAAAATTAATAGTTCTCAACCAGTTGTACATATACCTCAGAATTTTCTGATGAGTTTTTTTTTTTAATAGATTACCCTAAGCCCTACCCTAAGAGACTTTAAACTAGCAGGCCTAGGGTACAGTTTGTGCCTCTGTATTTGTTGTAAAAACTTTCTTAGGTGATTCTGATGATCATGGCTGAGCGAGAATCACCCAGATAGGACAGTCATTACAGACAGGATTGGGTAGAGAAAGTTCTATAAAGAATGGAGACCTCAGCTGTACCTTGCCAGTTAAGAAGGCTTCAAATAGGCAGAGTGGAAAAGAGAAGTGCAAACCATTCCAGTTGCTAGGAGAAGGTGTGCAAAAACAGTGAAAACAAACTCGTGAATGGGCCAGGTATCACTGGGGAGAGAAGGCCATTCTGCAAAAAATTCAACACACATAACGATGGTAGGGTGTCCACTGCATGAGGACATGAGCAATCAAAAGGTGATTGCTGAGTTTTAAAAGTACAATTTAGTGGAGGATCAAATCCACAGATTTAAGGGTTAGGAAACGAATAAATGATGGGGAATCAGGCAGTGGGTATTCACAGCACTCATCTGAGAATTTGGTAGGGGAGGAAAAGTAGAAAAAAAAAAGAAATAATGGAATTTAAATAGGAAGAGGAGGATCAAGAAATCAACAGATTTTTTTCTTTTCTTAGAGAAGGGAGCCTGAATGTGTTTGTAGGCTGTGGAGAGGAATCCAATGGAAAAAAGGAGATATTTGACAAAGAGGATAAAATTAGGATTGGTATCTCCTAAATGTTTTTAATGCATTTATTTAAAGACTAAAATAAATTACAGTGAGATTATACAAGTTTAATTAGAACTACAACTGAGTAAATTAATGGGAATTACTGATTCACCAAAAAAAGTCCAGGGCAAAAAGATGACAATAAAGACAAAGAAAGTCTCTATCAACCCTACCCACTTGATTTTCTCCATTTGATCCCAGATCCACAAACTCTGTGAAAGTAATTCAGAACAGATGCAAAAATGGAATGGAAGAGGTACAAGGTATAGACAAGTATGTAATATAATCTGGACTAGAAGTGGAACTAAATTGTATTTCTGTTCTTTCACAAAGGAGGAGGTAACTGGTTAAAGTGAGTGCAATGTTTGGCCTCAAACCTCACTCACTAACAATTTTTCCCTGAGTGATCCCTTGAAAGTTTATGTACTAATAAACGCAAAACAGATAATTTTTTTTTTTTTTTTTGAGACAGGGTCTCACTCTGTCACCCAGGGGAGGGTGCAGTGGCATGATCATAGCTCATTGCAACCTCAAACTCCTGGGCTTAAGCAATCCTCCTGCCTCAGCCTTGTGAGTAGCTGGGACTACATGTGCGTGCCACCACACCTGGCTAATTTTTCTATTTTTTGTAGAGATGGGGTCTTGCTCTTGCCCAGGCTGGTCTTAAAACTCCTGGCGTCAAGCAATCCTCCCACTTCGACCTCCCAAAGTGCTAGGATTACAGGCATGAGTCTGCCAGGCCCAGACAATTTTTTTTTAATCTAGGTATAATAAAGAAATTAGCTTGGTTGGATTACAATAACTATGATTTTTTGAAAAGGTTTAGCAACTCAGAATTGCTAGGTCAACAGCAACCAATCTTAGTAGGGTGTGACCTGATGGAAATAATCCTTAAGCAAGATTTTTCTGTCAATTAAGGGTAGAATGAATGTACTAGAGTGGGTAAAAGAATACAGACAGACCTATAAAGCTGTTGTTATCCTTTTAATGTGAGGAGGTGAGGGCCATAGCCCACAAATTGATAGTATGTGTTTAATTTTATATCATTGGACATAAAATTCTAATTAATGATTTGAGGATTATAGTAGAGTACTGGGTTATTTATTATAGGATGGTGTTACTTTGCTTTCCTAACTTGTATTATAGTTACAAATATCAAAGCACTGTCACATTTTATTTCATTTGTCCTCATAGAACCTTTCTGTGATTCAGAGCATGGAAGTTATTATTCTAGGTTGATCAAAGAGATAACTGAGATAATGAGCAGTTTTAGAAGTTAATTCACAGAACGTGTGAGTGCCTACTAGATAACCCTAACTAGAACAGTAGTTCTTAGTAGGGTTATATATCTTATTTAGTTATTAGTAGTTATTAGTTCAGGAGGTTAGTAGCAGTAGTTCTAGTTAAGGTTGTACATATTGCTAATGCCTGAGCCAGAGTTAGAATCTTTGATCCTGGTTGTTGATGGAAACATAGCCGCATTGCATGTATTTATGGCTGCTCTTCACAAGGCCAGTTGCACACAAAACCCATAATGCAAGTCTTGGTAAATATATATGTTGGGGTGTACCAAAAAACATAAGCCTATTGGATATATCTTATAAAAAAAAAGATTTTGTGTTTGTTAAGTATCATGTCTCATATATTTTTATGGAGCAAGACGATGTACATGTTTTTAAGATACCTTTGTATATGGATTAAAGGTTAAGACTTGTTAATTATATAACCCACAGGGCCACTTGCATACAAAACCCACAATGCAAGTCTTGGTAAAAATATATGCTGGTGTGTAGCAAAAAACATAAGCCTATTGGGTATGGCTTATATAAAAAAAGATTTTGTGTTTGTTAAGTGTCATGTCTCACGTATTTTTATGGAGCAAGATGATGTACATGTTTTTAAGATAACTTTGTACGTGGATTAAAGGTTAAGACTTTTAATTATATAACCCACAGGGTGTAAAGTATGTGTTAGCAATCATGATAAAGCATACCCTTTTATGAAGCAATTTTAAATTTAATAGCTGTATAGCTTGATTTCTTTGCATTCTTTAAAGGATTTGCAAACAAATAAATAAATGCTTTATACCTCAGCCACAAAGACAGTCAGAAAATGAATTCTGGACAGGAGCTCAGAGTTTAGATAAAATTCTTAAGATTGTAGAAAAAATAAAAACTGAACTCTGATTTAGTCAAATCTCATTTTGAAACAGGTTCTCAAGTGTGCTGTCATTTCTGGAATGTAAAACAAGTTATTTTCTACATTGTCTATTCAGCGTTTTTTTCATAAAAATTATGCCTACTTTAGAATGGATTTAAGAGATTTGTTCTTTTGACAAGTATACCTTCAATATGTTCAATTACAGATGGAGGCAGTCTTTTAATTTTTTTAGGATCTACTTGACTTGATTACTTTATATTAGAGTTTTACTCTAGGCATGCAGATATATGCACATATGCACTTACACACACATATATCCAGTTTCCAATTTTTGAAGTTTAAAACAGTATGCTTATAGTTATTATCACGGGGAGATTAACAATGACTAGGGAAAATAGGGTGCGAAAATTGTTTCCTCTATATCAAGTCCCAATATTACAAGCAAGTCACACGTTTGGAGATCTTTACATAGTGCTGTAAACATAGTGTTTCCATGGTCCCTGTCCACATGGCCTTCCTGCTCTGCCAGGATGCAGTGTCTTTCTCTCCACACTGCTGATGTGGTCAGACTAGTCAAGTGACTGCAGAAAAGGCACATTCCTTAGTCAACCTTTTGGGTCTGCCCTCCGTCCTTGAGTCATAGCTGTTGGCTTTAGATGCCAAGGCAAGTAACTCTTGAACTCTACAGCATAAACAGGACACCAGCATCTGATAACTCATAAACTGAACAATTAAGGCTGCTCCACCGCAGAGCTCCTTTTTGAGTCGGGGGCGAGCTATGAGACAAAGCTGTAAAGAAACGGATCTTTATTCCGACTTAGGGTGAGTGACACCTCACAGGTGTTTGTTCCTTTCCTCCATAACTGGATGGGAAACCTGAACCAGGTGTGCTTTGACAGGGTTACTTGGGCCTGTCACCTCCAAGTGGAAATTGGGGTGACATCTTCAGATGAAAACACCGAACCTGTACTGCCAATGGAGGGTCCCTAAATTCACATCCTCAGCCCCGTGTTCCACTTTGAAAGCCCTGGAACTAGTTGGCCCTGACCCATTGCAGCAACAGCTCCAGTTCACAGAAGCCAGAGGACAGGGCGGCAACGGCGCGCCGCTTCCCGCGTCTTCTAGGCCGCGCGCTGAAATCAAACGCGACGCCGGCTCGTTGGGGGCCGGGCCCCGCGCACTCCGCCGCCTCGGCGGGCCAAGCCGCGGCCGCCGCCCACCCCGCCGCCGAGCAGGGCGGGGCGCCGCGAGGCAGCGGGCCGAGGCCAGCCGAGGAGGAGGAAGAGACGGCGGCGGCGCGCTGTGCGCAGGCGCGCGGCGCCCCGCCTCCCCAGCGTCGGCTCCCGGGCTGGCGGCTCGGGCCCTCCCACTCTCCCCCGCGCCGCCTCACGGCCCCGGCCCTCGCTTCACCCCGACGCCCCGGCGTGCGCGTCCTCCCGCCGGCCTGCAGGCCCGGGGCCTCCGCCTGCTTCGCCGCCGCTGCTGCTCGCGGCCCCGCTCGCGTTCACGCTGTCTCCCGGGCCGGCGCGGCCGCGGGCAACCGCTCCCCCTCCCACACCTACCCCGCCCCCTCCCCGCCTTTTCCGCCCTCCGGTCCCCCTCCCTCGGCCCGCTGCCGCTGCTCCAGATGAGGTGATGGCAACGGCCAACTTCGGCAAGATCCAGATTGGGATTTACGTGGAGATCAAGCGGAGCGATGGTGAGCCGCGCCGCCGGCCCCGGGTTCGGATGTGCACCGGGAGGACGCGGGCGCCGGCCGCCTCATTGATTGCTTCGCCGGGCTGTGGGGGCGGGAAGGCGGCGGCCGCGGCGCTTTTGTGTGTGGTGTGTGTGCGAGTGTGGCCGGCGTGGGGTCCGCCCGGGCGCCGCTGCGGCGCTGGGGGCCAGGCCGCGGAAGAGGCCGGGTGGCGAAGGGGTCGGGGTGTCGCGGGCCGCGTCCCTGGGGGCTTCGGGCGGGCGCGGCGGACGGTTCCGGGGCGGGGGCCCCTCGCTCCTCCCGCGATCTCCATCCTCCCCGGGGACCCCAGCCCGGGAGGGAGCGGGCTTCGTTGGGGATGACCCCGCCTCGCGCTTCACCGCAGCGTTTCCATTTCGCCAGCCTCATCTCTAACGGGGATGGGGTGAGCGAGTGTGAAGACCAGTGATTTCAATACTGAGAATGGACTGCCGGTCAGAGGCGGTGGGGGAAGAGGGCCAATCCCGTTGCTTTGAACTGCTGTCGGGTTTCAGGCCTCTTCGGCTGTCGTCCCCTAGCACGCTTCTTTCTTTTTTGCCAGTTCCTTCCTTGGGAGGATGTAGAGAATGTCGCGCTCAGCCATGAATAAGGGTGGGGGAGCCATGGGAAGAAATACTCGACAAGCTTCTCCAGGGTGCTGAGACTGTAAAGGGAAGCAGAGAGGACGAACGCAGTCATTGCGAGGCACTACTGAGAGAGTGGGGGTGGGCACCGGATGTTGATATTTTCACACCCTCGGGAGAGGTAGCTGAGAAAAGTGTAAGGCGAGGTGAAGACACATGCTTCATTTTTTAAAAAAAAGAGCCTTAGGCTTATGTATCTTTCTGTAGGCTCCTCTTGGGGAAAATGTTTTATGTCACTAGCTTGGGGTGTGGAGGGAGATACTCCAGCCTGGCTTGAAAATATATTGTAAAGGAGAAAATGCACGGAGGGAGATACAAGTAAAATTATTTTCTTTCAATCCTAATAGTGAAAGAACTAGAGATATGTTGTGTAGTGTTCTTGATTCCATCACTGTTATACCCATCCCTTTTATCTGTGGCTTTTTGGGATCTTTTGGTGTAGTCAGTAGTAACATTGCTATCATATCCATGTACTCTTGGCTTCTACCAAGTTTGACCGAGTTATGTGAGACTGGAAGACTGTATATAGCTAATGAGTTTTAGCTATCTCATTGGAATACTGTATATAGCTAATGATTTTTTTCCTTGATTGTATTTGAGGTAATTTGTGGTAACAACTGGCAGCATCATTACCCTGCATATGAAAAGATAAATTATACCAGTTAGAGCTTTGGAAGTTACCAGTAACACTAGTGGGAAAGAGATGTCTTCTTGGGTTGGGGTTTCTTTTATATTTTCTCTTCAAATTACTTTCTTGAAAGAGGGCTGTTATTGTCGTTTCTTGATTAGGTGAATGTGGGTTCGCTGTATTACGACAAAAGTAGGATTTGCATATTAAAAATTTTGAGTGCATAGCAACCCCTCTTCTGAGTATATACGCAAGGAGATAAAATCACCGTCTTGCAAAGATATCTGCAGTCCCATATTCACTGCAGCATTATTCACAATAGCCAAGATATAGAAACAACTTAAATGTCCATTAAGGGATAAACAGCTAAAGAAAACGTGGCTTATATACTATGCAGTATTATTCAGCCGTAAAAAAGGAGAGCCTGACATTTATCACAACATGGATAGACCTAGAGCACATTATGCTAAGTAAAATAAGCCAGATTCAGAAAGAAAAATATTGTATTATTTCACTTACATGTGGGATATGTTTTAAAAGGACCTCAAATACACAGAGATAGAGAATGAAACAGTGGTTACCGCAGGTGTGTGGAATGAAGTAGATGTAGGTCAAAGGACAAAACAGAAGATATATAGGATGAACAGGTTTGGAGATACATGAGGATTAAAGTTAATGAAATTGTATTTGGGATTTTTGTTAAATAAATAGATTTTAACAGCTCTTGCAATAAAAAAGTAATTATGTGAAATAATAGCTGTGTTAATCTGCTTTACTGTAGTAACCATTTTACTATCTATATATAGCCTGCTACATCATGTTGTAAACCTCAAATATACACAATGAAATTTATTTTTAGAATATTTGGGGTGCAATAAAACCTGTAAGTTCTTTACATTATTATATGCCTTTAACTGTAATTATAGATATTAACTGTGAAATATTATCAGAAAAAAATAGTATATGAAATTCCAGAGGTTTGTACATTTTAATTTTTACCAAGCTAACATCTTTTACTTAAACATATGGAAGCGATTTTGGTTCTTTTCAGTTTTCTAGGATATGGAACTCTTTCAACCTTCACCTTCAGCCTATACCAGAAATTCCAAGACATATAAGAGCTTTGTGTACTTACATAAGCGCTAGTAACCTATAACCATGTTTCAAAAGCAGTTTGCCCATGAGAAATTACAGTGTGGTGTTATTTGCCTCAGATGCATGATGGAAATTGTGGAAGGCAAAAGATAAGTAAAGAACTTTAAGGAAATGATCATTTGCATTGGATGGTGGTGTTTCATAGTAGAAATTGATGTCTGGGAGACTCCCCTCAAGCTTTCCCTTTTTCACTTTAAAGCTTCTTTGCTTCCTCCCACTTATATAACAGATCTGTACTGAATAAAAACACTAGTGGTTATTATAACGAAAAGAAACTTTGTAGTTGGATGAACACTAATGTAATGTCTGAGACAGTAGAAATGACATGAATGAAAAAGGGCTGCTTCAGACTGTTATTAACTGGTGACTTGATATTTTCTGTATATGCTAATTGTGATCCTTGTCTATATTTCAAACCATGCTTTTTTTCCTGTCTGTGATGCTCATATATTAATGCACATATTCCAAGGGCAAACAAGTAGACTAAAAGGGGCTTATTCCTAATCTTTCAAGACCCTGCTAAAAGATTAATCCTAGTAAGTCTTCACTGATTACCAAAACCAGGTGGCCAGTCGGCCTCTGAATTCCTAAGTCACTCTGTATCATTTATGAGACAAGGTATTTAAGTATCAATGTATTGATGTTTGGGTACGTAACTCTTAAACGTTGTTTTTAAACTGCACTGGGGAAGGGGTGGTATGGAGTATGCAATGGAGGGATGTCAGGCTACCTGCACCCACTTCAACCAGAGCTAATATATTACATGATTAAAATACTAATATACTCTTAAGTTCCCCGAATTCATCTGTGTATCATCCCCCCCTCCCATTTCCAGGTGCCTAGCAGAGTTCCTTGCATATTGTTTTTGAGTGAATCATACATTATTGGATTTTTGGTTTTCAGACATTTTAGATGAAATCTTACCAGGAAGTGAAACTCTTCCATCCATAGTCATTCTGTATGGCCAGCCTTCTATTTCCCACTGGCCTCTTAGTTCAGGATCTCCAGAGTTGATTGAAACTGAGTAGTTGCTAAAGCTAATCTGACTTTTCTGGTATTCTAACGTTATAAGGGCAGGCCTTACGCTTGGACTCCTGAGATTGTTCTCAGCTACAGGAGATAACCTAGTATGAAATTGGCCTGATTTATGGAAATGGACAGTCATGTATTGAAATTCCTTTGTAGAACTCAGTGACTCTAAAAAACTACAGTCTTTCTATTCTGTAGCTAGTTCCCCCCCTCCCCCCAAGCTGTACTATTATTAGTTCTACTGTGGCTGTGACTGCTCTTTGGGAACTGGGGAAGAGATGAGAAATGTTGAATATTTGGAAGCCACAGCTAAGGTAGGATTGTTCTTTGGGGTCTCCTAGTCACAGGATTGATATATGTGGTCTGAAGAGAATTTTAGAATATTTCTACTAGTTGTCATTTTTATAAATGTGGAAACTGAGTCCCAAGTCACCATAAGTGACTTATCTAAATTCATACAGCTTGTCCGTGGCAGCTGGGAACCTGTCTTGCTCGACATAGAAACCAGACTGTCTATCAAGAACTATGACAGTAAAGGAAGAATTTTGTTATTTTGGAACCATATATAACTTTCTACAGCCTGATCAAGATATAGGAAACTGTTTCTCACTTATGGAAAAGGCACTAGAGAGCAGTGTTACAGAACATGATTGGAATGATCCCTGGTAAGAAGTAATATGGTATAGTTACTACAATTCACAAAACCTAAAGTTGTGGGAGGAAAATATTCTTGTTTCTTAAAAACATTGGTGAAAAGAGTGCCTTGATTAAGCATCTGAAATCCAGAGGAAAGAGAATATTTCAAAGGACTCATCAGAAATTTTTGTAGTTTAGGGCAGGTGATCTTTAGAAAGGATTTTAAATGACCTAACTCTTTACATGTTTTGCCACATTTTTCTTCTGCTAATTCATTTTTATATGCCATTATTATATAGGCTTCTGAAGAATAAACTGCATGACTTTAGGTAATAAAAATGAACCATATAGCAATATAGTTGTTCTTTAGGTACAATTATGTGACTGATTATGGGGATGGGGTGGAATGAGGGAATTTGCAGATTAATAATTCCCCTTTGCATGGTGACTAGGACAATAATGGTTCCATAGATGTATCTGTTAGGCCTTCATAGTTTTCCAAGTGCTTCCAAATATATTATCTAATTGGATTCTCATAGGAACCCTATGAGGTAAGCAGGGTAGGAGATGGCATATTTATCATTTTACAGGTAAAGAATCTGAGGTTGGATTTTTTGCCAAGATCACACGAGTAATAAGGGACATAGCCAGGGCCAAGCCTAATACCTTCACTCCTACCTCTAAGTGCTGGCAAGTGTTTGCTGGTGATGGTATGAAGTTGTATGCTTTGTATACTTTAATTTTTTTTTTTTTTTGAGACGTATATGCCCCATAATAAAATTCTTTCCATGGGCTACCAAAGAGGCTCAGGAAACCTACAATTGATAATGTAGGTCAAATTTGCTAAATTGGTGAGATCAAATTGAATTCTCTTGTTTTGACAATAAAGATCAAGATTCAGCAATCTAAGGCTTTAAAGACTCACTTGTTGCTTCCAGAAGTACCTCAGAAAGTCAGGAATCTTATGTTCATTGCCTACCCACTTAATTCTTTTGACAAAGATTTTCGAACTTTGCCGAAAGGCTATATGTCAATTTGTTTTATATGTCATGATAAAAAAAATGCTAGAGATTATAGCAAAGAGTCAGTTAAATCTGTTGTCTGCTTAAAAAGAGAAAGGGGTGTGAGTGTGGAAAATCTAAAAGAGGATTCCTTGAGAGATCATCTAGACCTGGTCTTTCTAGCGACAAGCGTACTTGTCATTAATATTACATGAATCTTTTGCAAAGTTTAATTCTTGGATTCAGCCACCCACTTTGATTTTAACACTTCGATTCTGTAACCTAAAATATTAATAATATTTTAAGGTGTGTGTTTGTTTTCAGATTATGATTCTTAGCTTAAGAATAGATACAAATTTTAAGCTCTAGATATAACTAATTTTCACTCTTCTGATTCAGATGTGAAGCAAATATAGGTTAGATTGCCTTCCAGCTTTTTTAGCTAAAGTAATATTAATAGTATGATAGTACCTAAGTGAAACTAGACATTAGAACTTTATCATATCAGACTATCTCCCAAAAGTAATATGAGGGCGGAAGTGTCCCTTTTAAGAGTCATGCATCTAAATCTAGCCCTTGACTGGGCTTTCTCATCTTTGGTACTATGTGTTTTTCTCATTACCCTCTACAGTAAAGCTTGCAGTTCAGTTGGTTATTAGGGTGTGGAATATTTTGGAATATAGACCTTAAATGATTATGACATATCAAAATAATGTGATCTTCTATTTGTTTTCTTATTGCAGATTTCATTAATATACTTGATATTAACAGCCTACTATATGTTAGGCATTCTGATAGGTGTTGGAGATACAAAAAAAGAATAAAGCAAAAATACTTCCTGCCCTCATAAATGAGTAAATAAATGATTCCTCTATAGTGTGATTAGTACTGACAGAAGTATGCCATTTTGTGTGTATATCATTACCACTTTCCTTTTTAGGATTGGGCCTTTTAGTTAGACTCTTGAAGTTACGGTTCTTCTAGATGGAAAATACATGTCGTGCTGTCCCTCTCACTTTCTTTCACCAGTACTAATCATTATCCCCTACCTTATAGCATGCTGTCCTAATAAACCCATATTTAGCCTCAGAATTATTCTTAATACAGCGCTATCAGTCCTGATAGCCCTCTCAGTTGTATGAAATTGGCATTGTCATTATTGGCCGGTTTTCTATCCTCTAGTACCCATTTGAGTTATAACTTTTTAACTGTTAAACACTATTTTGATATTAAAAGGCATAAGATTTATTTGATTTTAAGTTTTTGGCAGACCTGCCCCTGTCAGCAGGTTTCTCTCTAGATATCCTGGGTTGGGGTGCTTGTAAAAGAGACCTAATAAGCAGAACATGAAAACAGAGGTAGAGCCAGCTACTGGGGGTTATGTGTAATTTAGGAATAACCTCCTCACACATTATGGGACAGGGACTGGAAGAATCAGGTGCCTCCCTGGGCTATCTTTTTACTTTTGAAGACTTTTTCTCCAGGTTTATTGGTTTTGGCATTAATTTTAACCAATTTTAACCTACCAGAAAGACAGGATCAAGAGGGAACATATTTATGGTCAAATTTTCTGGGTGTCTCCACTGTGCTAAGAATGACTCTTTTGATCATAATTTTTGGCAAGCAGCTCTCCACTCAGCCTCACCCATGTAGCTTGTATCTTCCACACTGGTGCTTGAATTCTGTTTCTTTCTTAAAAAGCCAGTCCAGGTATTACTCTTGATACCTAAAGGGATTCAACATTTATGCTCTTTGTGCTTTGCTATATGCTTTGCTGAATATATAATATACAGTATCTTGTTTGATTTTCATGACAGCCCTATAAGGTAGACAGTATTTTCCCTATTTTACAGATCCCAATACTCAGCATATAAACTATTCTGTAAAGTGTTTATGCCTTACAAAGGGCCATTTCATGTATTTATATGCATTGGTCAAGGCTATGTGGTTAAGTATAGTTTAGGGGCATGGGGTATGTGAATATTTAGAATCCATATTGGATAAATATAGTTGTGGGAGTTTTGTTTCCAGATTAGTAGGGTTTGACAGACTGAGTATCCCTTATCTGAAATTCTTGGGACCAGAAGTGTTTCAGATTTCAGAGTGTTTTTTATTTTGGGATATTTGCATATACATAATAAGGGACCTTGGAGATGGGACTCAAGTCTAAACATGAAATTCATATATGTGTCACTTTGTAACATAGCCTGAAGAAAATTTTATGCAATTTTTAAAAATTTTGTGCATGAAACAAAGTTTGTGTACATTGGGCCATCAGAAACAGTTCAGTGGTGTTGCTCTCTCAGCCACCCACGTGGACAATCTGGTGGTTTGGCATCACCATCGTTACTAACTCTGAATTCATGTATTACCAGTATGCAGTCATTTTCTTACACTTATCCATACATAATACTTAATCGTAAAAAATATGACATACCATTAATACAGTGAAAAAATAATGTAAGGATAATTAAGCCAGCACAATAGCCTCACCAGAATGCCTGTAACAGCTCTAAACAACAGCAACAACGAACAATGGTAGAGTATATAAGTTGTTTGTTGTATGCCTGTGTTTTGACCATGACCCATCATGTGAGGTCCGGTGTGGAATTTTCTACTTGTGGCATCATGTTGGCACTCAGAAAGTTTCAGCTTTGGGAGTTTTGGATTTTTAGATTTGAGATGCTCAGTATGTTATGGTTAATGACCCTAGCTGCTCATTAGAATCACCTGTAGGGGCTTTGGACAAACAAACAAAAACAACCCACCACTACCTGTATTGGGTCATTTTTCCTAGAGATTCTGTCTGGTGTGAGCCCTGGCATCAACATGTTATTTTAAAACACCTCACACACTGGTGATTCCAGCATGCAGCCAGGGTTGTGATCTATTATTTTAGTAAAAGTAGCGTCACCTAACAGTGATCTGACAAGACTTCATGAAGTGTGAAGTTTAAATGGTGGGAGGAAGATGACCAGTAGATTGCCCTGGGGGGAATGCATCCCAGGCATGTATGACAACATGCAAAAGAAGTCCCTGAGCTGGAAACAGGGCTGTTAAAAGGCATTTAAAAATGGCAGAGGAAGGGTGATAGATGAGGAAGGAAAAGAAGGAGGGGTAATCTGGGCCACTCTATTAAAGACTTGGAAACAGAGTTTAGGTAAGGATATTGGAATTAGTTTCTAGGACACTTCGAAACTACAATAGGACTTAATCTCCTAAGAGTGGTAATAAGAACGAATGATTAGTGATAGATTAGAGGGAGAGTAGTACTGAAAATGAGAGCTAGGGTGGATAAGATTGCATCAGTCTAGGAAGGTGAGCAATAATTAAGGAACAGATGAGATGCAGAATACACACTACAAAAAGAATTGATGTTATATATATAGCAATATATCACTTGTGCTTGAATAAAGGGCATGTGAGTTGAAAGGAATAGACTTAACATTGGGAAAGTCTAAGCACCGGTTATAAAATCTCTTCAGTTCTGTTTAATCAAGCTAATCGTATTCATGAATACGAGGCTGTAGAGCCTGTGTATAAGTGTGATATCAAAGATCATCCAACTCAGGCTGCTTATAGCTTTTACCACTAATATCCTAAAAGTAAGTGCCTTTAAGGTATAGATAACTTCTAGTAAATGTTCACATGCAGCAGGAATTTATTTAAGAAGGCAAATCAGTTAGTTATAACCTAAGACTGATCTATAGTGTGTTAGCCAAGACCCTCTCAAAATTCCTGGAACAGAATGGGAAGGAAAAATAGAGTACATGAAGAATTTGGCTTCAGCTCTTTAAGGGATAAAATGTTTCAATTCTTGAAATGCAGCTGCTCTTTTTTTACTTTTTCTTTGCTCTTATTTTTGGCCTATTTTTTTCTGTCCTGGCATTTGCCTTCCCTTTTTCATCCTCAAGATTCTTAATGCCATTTCAGTGTTTAGAATCTCTTAACTGCTATTTGCAGTTTGGGACTTAAAAAGAGGTACTCGAGGGATGAATAGGCTGAGCATGGAGGCTTTTTAGGGCAGTGTGAAATTATTCTGTGTGATAATATAATGGTGGGTACATGTCATAATTCATTTGCTAAAACCTATAGATGGTGCAACAAGAGTGAACCCTAATGTAACTAGGGACTATGGGTGATAATGATGTGTCAATGTAGGTTCATCTATTATAACAAGTTTACCTGTGCAGGGTGTTGATAGTGAGGAGGTTGTATGTATGTGAGGAAAGGGGGCATATGGGAAATCTCTGTACCTTCTACTAAGTTTTGCTGTGAACCTAAAATAGGTGAGGGAGGAGTATGCAAACTTTAGGTATTAAAAGTCAAAGCTACTCTTCAAATAAGGAATCAATTAATGACAAGAATTTATACTATTTTAAGAATGAGAATCAACCATAGGTGTGCAATTCAGATGAAATTTTTACCGTTTATTTTGTCACTTGTCTGTTGGCCAGTGTGAGAGATTTAGGGTGTGTTAACAAGAAAAAGTTTTATATGAGCTATAGTGGATTCAGATGTGCATGGCAACCTTAGTCCAATTTTTTTACTTCAGCCTGTGGAAATGCCATGACAAATTTCCAAATAGTGTATCTGAAAGCCTGGTGATGAGCTGTTGAATTTAAACAAGGTTGAACAATAAGAAGTTCCTGCCTTAAGATCCATGTGAAAATCTAATTATTGTATTTCATGTCATGAAAAGTGAGTTGAGGGTGCAGACAATATTGCACTTTTTTTTTGGTAGTATTTTTAAGCCTGTAATTTACTATGGACTGGTAAAGATAAGTGGATATAATGATTTACCTATAAGATTTTTAGGAAATCAGAACAAATTAGAGCCCTAATTGGTGAGGTAAATCTTGGGATTTAACCGACTCCTCTTTGATGAAATACTGTTGTTGGTCAAAACTTGCTTTTATTGTTATAATGAGGAAATTGACTTGTCCAAGATCATACGTGAAGTAAGTAGCAGATCTGAGATTAGAACATAGATTGTCTGTCTCCAGAGTCTCCTGCACTCTAATTCCTTTTGGAGTTCTTTCCTTTCTAGGGTACAGTTTGCCTTCAGGTGTTTTTATTAATCTAACTAGTATTTACTGTATGACCATCATATGTCCCTTCATCTGATGAATTTGAAGGAATAAAGGACTTTTTCCTAGGAAAGATTACTATGTTAGTTACAACAAAATACTAAATAGCTGTTGTACTCAATACAAGTGCTCTGTGGCTCTGTAATTTCTTTTGAAAAAGAAATTCTAGTCTTCTCCAGTATCTCTACAATTGCCTGTGTTTAGGTTTTTCCTTGCTCCCAAGACTTTCAGAGGTGCAGTCAGGAACAAATGCTGTCATATGAAAGGATGCTTCTTATTAGATGAGCAGAGATATTGTTGGGAAAATGTAACAGTTAAACTACAGCAACTTGCTAAAATCTGCCGTCATAATGGATTGATTCAGGGGCCTGTCCAGATTTAGTGATCTTTATTTTTATAAGCCTGCTGTTTGAAATTGTTTGGGGATTCAGTTGCGGTTTTTTGGTTTTTTTTTTTTTTTTAATTATAGCTGATATTGAGAGTTGACCATAACATGGCCCTAAATATATAGTAGATATTTTCTTGATATGCTCTTTGGGTTGCAGTTTTAAGAGTGATACCTGGCCAGGCGCAGTGGCTCACGCCTGTAATCCTAGCACTCTGGGAGGCTGAGGCCGGTGGATCGCTCAAGGTCAGGAGTTTGAGACCAGCAATGAGTGAGACCCCATCTCTTAAAAAAAAAAAAAAAAAGAGTGATACTTTACATGCTGTCTTGGGTTTCTATTAAGAGCAATTCCTTAATTAAAAGTAAGTAGATTCTAGTCTATCCCTGGATCTAATGAGAAAAAAAAAAGTAAGTAAAACTTCTTGTTTTCTTCCTGTGTATCAGACTTTTCATTTTTATTCTTTGTAGGTGCTTCTTTTGCTCTCTGCTTCCTAAGTGTTGGTGTTCCTCAGGGCTTGATCCTAACCCTGCAGTACTACTCACATAGTATTCTCTCTCTGGGTAAACTAAATGCTTCTCTTCAGTCCAGGTTGGCTACAGACATGTATTTTTTGTATATGTAATGGATTACTGAATATCTCCACCCGGAAGTCTCATAAGCATTCAAATTCATTATGTCTAAAATTGAATCCATCACTCCCCAAAATATACTTCAGTATCTCTCATCACTTTCATTCACCTTATTACCCAAATCAGAAACCTGAACATCTTGTTTTATTCCTTGTTCTCTCTTAACCTCATATCCTAGCATCAGGGTCTCTTTATTTAAGTGCTCGAGTACCTCTTTATAAATTTTTTCCATTCTACCAGTATAATTTTGGTCAGACTAGCATTATGTCTTGCCTGTGCTGTTGTGACAAATGACTAATAGGTCTCTCTCCACCTTTGGTTAATCACTGTTTTAGAGTAACCTTTCAAACATAAGTTTGACTCCCTGGTCACCTGCTTAAAACTTTAAAAATGTTGTCTACATCTATTGCGACTTCTATAAAGCCCAGCTTTAACGTGGCTTACTGTGAACCCTGAGCAAGCTAACCTGCCTCTTTTGTGTCATTCTTCCTTCCTATTTGAGGCATATTATGTTCCAGGCAAGCTGAACTTTCTCGGAGCACTCCACTTCTACCTAACTTAGCTAACGGCTGCTTCTCCTTCTTGCCTTTGTTAAGCATTCCATCCTTCCTTGGTTCCTACCCTAGGATGGGTCCCCTGCTTTATGTACTTCAAGTTCCCTCCATTTGCTCTGTCTAAACACTCATGGGGTTGTATTATTTGTTTAATTGTGTCCAGCTAGACTCAAGTTCCACTATATCCCTACCACCTAGCACATGGCCTGTACATGCTTTATAAATTACCTGTTTGCTGATCCATGATTAAATGAACTAGCTGTGCTACTTTTTCACTTCTCTGTTCAAGTTTTGACATTCTAAAGAAATTGATTTGTGTTGTTCATCCTCCAGGCATCAAGAGTGTGACATGACAAGGTGTGTGACATTACTTTTGTTGTATAGTTTTAATTTTCTCTTAAATTACATGTTTTGAATAGCAATGTAGTACCAGTTCTCCTCCCAAGAAACAATGTTATAGCTTCCTGTATATTTGTGCAGAGATGTTTTTCATTTTCAAGAAAATGTGTTTGTATATGTGTAACTAGGTATAATATAAATATGTGTAAATATGCACTTTTTCCCTACAGTTGGTAGGGAAATAGATGGTATATTGTATATACTGGTGCTTCTGAATTTTATTTTCACTTAATAATGTTATCTTGGAATACCTTTGAATACATAAAAATCTCATTCTTTCTTATACTGCATTTTATTAGTGATTAAATACACCACAATTTATTTAACCAGTCTTCTGATGACATTTACATTTGTACCTAATCTGTAGCTATACTCCAATACTCCAGCCAATGCAGGAGTATTGAATAATCTTGAACTTCTTTCGTTTTATACATATATGAATATATCTGTAGGAAAAAGTCCTAGAAGTAGAATCAGTGGGTCAGAGAATTGTATGTTTGGAATTTTGATAGATTTTGCTGATTTGTTTTCCATAGAGCATGAATTATCTCCTTATCTGCAGAAATGCCTGTTTCTTCATACCCTTGTCCATACAGTGTACAACATACTTGAGATTTGCTAGCTTGGATTATGAAGTTCAGGCTGTGCCTGTAGAATGTTTATTTGTTGGTTTATTTGTGTTTTTTTTCCTTATCTCCTATGGTCTTGTCTGAGAGAATGCTTTTTTCCCAAAGTTAACTTTGCTTCTATGACTACTTTCCCGATTTTTCTTTTTCTCTGGCAGCTTCTTGATCTGTTGCTGGTATCTCATTATCTCCCTATACAATACTTTGAAGACTAGGACTTCTACCTTCATTCTCTTGGTGATCACATCCACTTTGATTGCCTTTAAATACTATCTGTATCAGCATTTTACAAACTTTTTTTTTTTTTTTTGAGACAGAGTCTCACTTTGTTACCTGGGCTAGAGTGCTGTGGCATCAGCCTAGCTAACAACAACCTCAAACTCCTGGGCTCAAGCAATCCTCCTGCCTCAGCCTCCCTAGTAGCTGGGGCTACAGGCATGTGCCACCATGCCCGGCTAATTTTTTCTATATATTTTTAGTTGGCCAATTAATTTCTTTCTATTTTTAGTAGAGACAGGGTCTTGCTCTTTCTCAGGCTGGTTTTGAACTCCTGACCTTGAGCAATCTGCCTGCCTTGGCCTCCCAGAGTGCTAGGATTACAGGCGTGAGCCACCGCACCCGGCCTGCAAGCCTTTTTTTATTATTGCTCTACCCAAAGGGCCTTTTGACATTTTTTACTCTAATGATCCCCTCCCAGTGAAATTACTGTGCATCTGTTTCTCTCTTGTGGCCCTTTGGCAAGCCATAAACCATCATATTAATAATATGAACTCACTCTCCTAAAGAGCCAATTTTCACCCCTTTCAGGGCAGTATCACCCCTGCTGAGAATGTGTGCTCTATATGTTCACAGTGCCTAAGCTTTTATCTTCAGCTTGGACCATCTCTAGTATATCAGACAGTCTACCTCACATCTCCACTGGATACAGATATCGCAAACTTAACATGTATAAAACCAAACTCAAAATCTGACTTCAGGCTTTCTCTCCACACTTAGCTTCGGTGACTCTACTCTTTGTGGACCTTTTGCTCTAGCCACACATTTGCTATTTCACATTTTACCCTAGTGGTAAAGGGTCTTAAGGAGTGATCACCTATGCTAACCCAAACTGGCCAGGCACTGAAAGTAGAAATTTCCCTGGCTCAGAGCCACTACCATCATAGGCTTCCATAGGCACAGTGGAGCAGGGGTTGTGACAACAGATTCCTGGGGGAAGTAGTGACATTACACTGACTGGTGAAAACATTCCATAAGATCCCTGTTTCTTGTTAGGATATATATAAGTATAAAAGAAGATGATACCTACATGCAGCTATGAAAAGTTCACAGAATAGCACTGCTGTATTGGTACGGAATTCCCTTTTGAGTAAATAAGAATTTAAGCCAGGGAGTGATTAGACAGCATTGCTCACTATATTCAGTAGAACATCTGTGAAAGGCAGTTTTTCAAAATTTTGGACTATCAGCAAGCAAAACATTATTTCAACAACAACATTGTAAAAGTCTGTGGTATTCTAGATAACAAATCTTTCATTCTTTAACAAATAAATAAAAATACATTTTGGATATCCAGTCACCCAAAAGAGTGTAGGTATGAAAACTAGCCTTTTAATTAAGGATATATGTTGAAATTTATTTAGTTAATAAACCTATTTAGCTCCTAAATTTCATGAAGTGTTTTTTCTAGTGCTGTGGTTTTGTTTCTTTTTTTCACCATTTTAGCTAGAATCATATTGCATCATGATTTTAGAATTTTGGTTTTTATGTTCTCTTTGCAAGTAGTTTTGGACAGTTTTTTAATCCTGCCTTCCCAAATATAGTGCATAATATCAGGAAACTACAGTGATTTAATATTTTTTAATAGTATAATAGCTCTATTATGACACATTTCTTATTATTCTTATGCAAAATGAGAACTTTTAAAAAGCTGCACAATGGTCCTTTCTAAATGGTAACTATCTAAATTGTGAGTGTGCAGTGTGGTTCTCAAGTACCACAAAAAGGAAAAAAAAAAAAAACCCAACAGATCTGAAGTTTCCCAGTCACCCCAGAGGAACTGAGCAGTATTAATTTTCACATCCCTTTTTGATAGACACATGAGGTAAGAATTTGAAAATTTGCCATTTGTATGCAATATGAATAAAGTTTGCCCCCTTTTTAAGTTTTATTTTCTTCATGAAAATCTCCGCTGTATCATTCACTTTTTTGTCTCCTAGTGTCAAAATTCCAGCTTTGTATTTAAAGTCTAAGAAGGGAAATATTTGAACTTTTAAATTGAGTTATAAACAGTAACATCCTAAGTGTGATAAACCAAAACAGAAAGGTCTCTATGTTGGGCAAAGTAACAGTCCCCAGGGATTTACTAAACAGCAACAGCACTGTTACCAGTGTCAGCTGAGGCATTATTTATGTCCTTCTCTAATGGCTCCTTGTTCTACCAAAGCTATTGAAAAAGGTATAATGTTTACATAGTCCTCATTAAGGATTCTTTTCATCACTGCTTAGATTAACCAACAAAACCTTAATATCAGAGTTTGAGAGTTTGACTTCCACTGAATCTGCTACAGATCTGCTGTGTGATCTCTGATAGATCACCAGATTTCCTTTCTGTCCTTGTTTACTGGTCAGTGGCATCTAGGAACACTTGATTGAAATTTACTGTTAGAGTATAAATATTAAATTGTAAGTTGCTTTGAGGTAGTTGGCAAAACTAAGATATAATGTATGAATGTTACTGTGTAGTTAGCAATGTCTTCCATTTTTCTAAATTTTTTTTTTGTAGCATCCTTGTCATGTTTAGCCTCTCTTAAAGCAGCATTTGACAATCTCTGTTTTCTCAACTTTTTCTAATTTTATTGTTATGTGATAGTAGATCATTATTATAAACTTATTTAAAGAAGTGGATCGTTTTCATATTCTTGAAGGAATGTACTTTTAGAATTCTTTTAGTAAGTTAAAGAAATTGTATGGTTTAAAAGACCAACCTTGGCCGGGCGTGGTGACTCATGCCCGTATTCCTAGCACTCTGGGAGGCTGAGGTGGGCGGATCTCTCAAGGTCAGGAGTTCGAAACCAGCCTGAGCAAGAGTGAGACCCTGTCTCTACTAAAAATAGAAAGAAATTAATTGGCCAAGTAAAAATATAGAAAAAAATAGCTGGCCATGGTGGTGCATGCCTGTAGTCCCAGCTAGTCAGGAGGCTGAGGCAGGAGGATTGCTTGAGCCCAGGAGTTTGAGGTTGCTGTGAGCTAGGCTGACGCCACGGCACTCTAGTCCGGGCAACAGAGCAAGACTCTGTCTCAAAGAAAAATAAATAAAATAAATAAAAGACCAACCTTAAAACAAACCTCTGTAGACAACAAGAGCTGATTAACATAACATGTTTTGCTATGACTCTATTTGAAAAGATGCACTCAAGTCTTTGCATTTGCATTCTACACTGGTGCTTGGTTCTAATAATTAAATTTATAATTCATTGGAATCAGTATTTTATATATTTAATTAAGAAAAATGGGTAAAGAGTTAAGACAGGTTTTTGTGAATCACATGATAGGAAGTGGCGAAAGTTTTCAGGTCAGTGTGTTCTAAGATAATTTATCAGGATTCTCTTCTGGTAGGGACTGACTTGGAAGAAAGTGCTTCTTTCAGGTATCTGTTTACCAACTACTCTGAGTAAGCATATGTGCTTTACTCACTCTCTGGAAACAACACTGTTCTGCCAGGCACTTGGTCTGATGTGTGATTTTTATAACTCAGAGTAATACTTACTTCTTTGTTCTTCTGAGATGGGTATTTATGGATGTTTTCCTTCTTAGTCCCTACTTGAGAGATGCAGAAGGAGATAACTAGATTTTATTAGCATATTTTGTAAGTCTATAAAAAAGGTCCTTTCAAATTATGCAGTGGTATTCTGATTGAAAATTGAAGGGTTTGCTAGAAGCTTTTTCAAGGATACACTAGAGGCCAGGCATGGTGGCTCACGCCTGTAATCCTGGCACTCTGGGAGGATGAGGCGGAAGGACTGCTCTGGGTTAGGAGTTCGAGAACAGCCTGAGCAGGAGCGAGACCCTGTCTCTACTGAAAAATAGAAAGAAATGATCTGAACAACTAAAAATATATAGAAAAAATTAGCTGGGCATGGTGGC
>CAUYRT010102316.1:0-28643 GCA_963574885.1 Lepilemur ruficaudatus
GGGTGGACATCTACTGGTGCTCAATAAATACTGGGTGATTGATTAATAGAAAAAAAAGATAAGCTGAATCTGGGGTTGCAGTCCTGGACTTCTACTCAGTCTTTGCTATGACTGAGTGGCACTTTGCTATGGCAACAGTAGCAAACAAAGACACCCATGAACTTTCCAACTATTCCCTAACATGAAGGATTTACTTGGCTACAAATCTTTTCTCTACTTTGTGTTTGGGTAAAATTGAGGCAGGAGAAGAATGGTGGACTCTGCCTGGATCTCTCAACTCAGCCCCCGATGGACAGGATTTAGCCCAACCCTCTCCCTCTTTGCTGGCCATAGCTCTGTTCTCCAGCCTGAGTGATGGGGTGGGAAAACCGGTAGGAAGCAGGTATTTTCAAAGAACAATCAACGCTTGATTGTCCATTATTAATGTGGAACAGAGCATGCACAGAAAATTAGAATCCACACACATTCCAAACCCTTCTATTAGCCATTAATGTCGACTGCTCAAACACTTCAGACTTCATCAACCCCTGCTGTTTTCCTTTGAGGAAAAGCCTAGTAGTGTTTTGAATTTATCTATTACCTTTAACTATTCATAAAATATCCTGGGGTTGAAACAGCCCAAACTTCTCTTTGATAGAAACATTCTGAAGTTTATATGTATTCTTATGGGAGAAATGAAACTTTTATATCCTTGACGTATTTCTAAATTGCAAATGTTAAATTAACATTTTGTAAGATGACATGCAAAATGGTTGGTGCAGTCTTTCATAGTCCTCTGTTTTAAAGAGGAAGATATATTTTTTCCTCAGGTAAATCAACTAGAACCCACTAAAAAAAATTATCTTAAAATCATAGTGCCAGAAGAGCTCTTATAGATTATCTAATCTGTTTATTTTTTTCCCTTTCTTTTTTTTTTTTGTGTGTGTGTGTTTTAGCAGCAGATCTCTCTTTTCAAAAATAACCTTTTGTGAAAGTTTGATGTGGAAGGGTTCAAAGCTGAGCTTCTCTGGGTGACTTCAGCCTTCTTCTTGCTCCCTGCAGTTTCTGAGACCCTAGGGCTCTGATGAAAACCACAGACCTATTCCAATTCTTTAATTTCACAGATTTGGAAGTAGAGGCCCTGATAGGAAACATTGCTGTGGTCAAGGTTGAACATTTGATAACGACATAGCCAAGGCTGGTGCCCAAATCCCCTGATTCACGGGCCATAAACTTTGCCTGCATCACACTGTATTGGTCATATCGTCTGTTTGGCTGTTTGACAAATTGGGTCCCATAATGGCTTCAATGCCTAACCGGTTCTGCAGCTTTCACCGCCAGGAGCACACCTGTGTGCTGAGACATGGTCAGCCTCAGTGACATTAAGTAAATCTCTTCACTTGTCCAGAATTCTTAGGCAGAATTCCAGATATGCGCCAAAAACCCTGGCGTTAAGTTGCCTTGATAAAATATCCATATACTGGGACGGTTAGGAAGGCTGGTGTTACAAATACAGACGCCAGAAATTCTGATTCAGTAGTTCTGGGCTGTGATCCACGAATCTGTATTTTAACAATAATCCCAGACGGCTCTCACGAAGTGGTCACCGGACCACACTTTGCAATACATGGCCTTAACTGTTTCTGTCTTTAAAGCCTTCCTTGGAAGAACTAAAGTTGCTCCCAACTTCAGGAACCACAAACTTTTAAAAGAGCTTTTAATCTGATGAGATCTTTCTCTACCACCACCCCCAGGTTCAGAACATCAGCCCCCAGATGATGTCATCCTGGCAAAGTCCACAGCAGTGGGATGATCATCTCAGGGGGTCACACCGGGAGAAGCAACAGGAACAGATGTAAGGAACCAAACTCTGCTTTCATACAAATGGTTTCCATAAAAAATTGAATGAGCAATAAAGACATACAAAAAGGTATTGTGTGTAACAGCAACAGGAAGAGGTCTCTTAAGGGATAGCTCAACTAAACGTGAAAGTGGCACCAGCTTTGAACGGTCACGTGCTTACACAGTATGGTGGTCAGCCTAAGGAGCTGAGACGGCAGCCATAGATTCAGAATTCAGGGTAAAGATCAAATCTTGCACTGAGAACTCCCTGTGTCGAGCTGTGCCAAAACCAGATGTTTTTACTGGTAATTATTATTATGATAATTCATTTAACTAGGAATAAAATAGGGCATGATTGTTTACTGCTGCCTGTTTCCCCAGACATGCAGAGAAATGAGAAGAAAAATCTCAGAGGTTTTACTCTTGGCTAAATGGAATAATTTTCTCAATTAACCAGGAATAAACATAGCAACAAAATAATTTGCCTTTACATTATACAATAGTTGTAAATAGACTTCTTACACCTCCTTGCATTGGAAAGTCAAGGTGGAGACAGCCTGCCAAGGAAATGAAAACATCTTGAGTTTGGTTTCCATCTGAAAAGACACGGTCCTTAGAAACCTACTCACGTTGTCAGCCGTGGCATGAGACTTCCAAATGCCATTCTTGGTTTCTCTCCTCTCTTCTGAACCCTTTCCAAGGCCAAGAGATCGTGGGTTGAACTGCAGTGAGATGAAAAATGCTTCTGAGAGCTTAGGGGGGAAAGCCCACAGGGACACAGAGGAGCACAGAATGCATCTCTGTGAGGAGCAGACAGTCCGGCTGGGTTTTTAGGTGAGTCCTTAACATAAACTAATGAACAGTCTGGTGATCATGGCAGAGCACACCCCAGTAAGGGGGCTACTGGACTGTAGCTGTGTCAGGCTGATGGAGCACAGTGGGGAAGGGGTAGGAAATCATGGGCACAGGGACATGTGGTACCCTTAAACAGAGCCCAGGGAAAAAAAAACTATTCATAACTATAAAATTTACATGAAACCAGCCAGACATTATACAACATAAACCACATTGTAAAGCATAAACTACAGCCATGTTTCTTCACTACCAGGGCAGAAACTGCATTTTCTCCCCTTAAAGATCATTTTTAAAAAGAAGCTATGAGCACTTTTCCCCAAATAGAATCTCTTTTTATCGTGATAAATAAAAATGCTTTTTCCCACACTGTAGCTATAACTCTTTGCCACCCCCACCCCTGCCACTCTCAGCTACCACTGCCTCTCCTTCTCCTCACCCCGGATTTCTGGAAGAGGCTGAACGGGAGATATTAGTGTCTCTGGGTTATGAGATGTGACTGTGTCCCAATACATGATGACATGTGCGTTCAGGACCAAGGACAGCGGCCCACGTGCTGACTTTGCCACCTCTCCTAGCCCCCTTCCCTCCCCACCCTCTACCATTTTAGTCACATCACATCTGTGAGTGGAGGAGTGTAGACCATATGGTTCAAATTAGAAACCAAAAAAGGGTTGAATTATCATATAAGAAACTGTGTTTTTCCACTGATGTCCGATTTTTACCGTTCAACAAACACAACCAAGTCAGGGATGAGACTTATAAAATTCAAAGTGTTTATTCTTCACTTCCTTGGGTAAGTTTCCCAGTGGACTTAGTTCTGAAGATGGCAATTGCAGATTTGGAGGAGTGGGTGGCTGAGTACCTTTCTCATAGCCCTACAGACACAATGAAAGCCTCAATGGCAGCTGCAGGCTTGCCTTGGTCCTCATCCCACAGCTGGGCTGACTCTGCCCCAACCTCAGTGTGTCTCCAAGATCATCATGGCCTTTGAGGGAAGCTCAGTCTGAGGCATAAAGACTCAACATTAACTCCTCTGGCCCCATCTGGGTCCACCAGTGTCTTGGAGTTAGAAATTCAACTCTCAAGAAGCCATAAGGGGCAGGAAAATTGCCTCTTTTTGCACCTTCTGGAGTAAGGTCAGAGCACATGCATTTCCTGGAATAATGTGCTTTTGCAAGATAGAACAGAAGGTACGGAGGATATAAATACCCTACGATTCTGTTAAATACCTTTATTTATAGAAATGAAAGTTAGGAACCAGGATTAATTGCTGCAATATGAAGAAAGTAGAAACTAATTAAAAATGAACATTTTAGCACATTATCAAAAGGCTGGGGCTCCCTCTGAAGATGCCCTTCACAAACAGAAAGAGGTTACTGCATGGAGAGATCATTCTTTTCCTGATTTAGTTACAGGCTCTCTCTCTCTCTTGCTCTCTCTCTCTCTCTCAAATGCACACACATGTGCAACCATATACGTTAGTATATTTAGAATACTGACGTCCAAGGGGAAGGATGAAGAATGGCAGATCCTAGTTAACCCCCCAACTTGCTGGAGGAAGTTCAAGTAAATCTAGAACCTACATCAAACCTAACAAGGTATCAAGGTGCCAAGGGTCATGTTCTAGATCTTGGCAGGGTAAGAGGAAGCCAAATAGCAAACAGTCATTTCCCAGAAGCACATGGGGGAGAGTTGCCCATTCAGGGGTGCTAAGGGAAGGGAGAGGCTATAGCGGCAGCCGCCCCAGCCACCCAGGGTTACCATTTGCTTCTTGGACAGCCTCATGGTGAACTCTGTAATCCCAGCATGGTGTTCTTTCAACCAACATTTACAGACCATTTATTATGCACCAGGCCACCAGCACCACACCCGGGTTACAGCAGTAAATAAGAACGCAGCTAAACAGGAAGGGAGTCAGACAGGGACCACCGCATGCCACCATCTTTTCATTATTGTTTTTAAGAAAGAAAACATCAACTTCAGTAGCAAAATGAAAAGCATTTTTACAAACACAACCCACCTCATGTGGCAAGTGTGATCATTGAAAATAAAAATCGACCATCATTTTTTGCCACAGCAAACCGTTCCTGTGTGACACCTAAGTGCCCTTAAGCTTCTCTGTATTCTCAGGCAACTGTCTCCACTGACTCTGCCCCCAGCCCATCCCCCAGTCTGTTCTACTGGATAAAACAATTTGCTCTCTTGGGCTGAGAAACTTTCATTTTCATTATCCTCCCAAACAGAAAACATCCCTCACATTTTTCTTATCCCCTCTCCCCAAATTGCTCACAAATCCCAAAGCCCTCTCGCCCACGTTGGTTCTCCTCCCCGAAACAAGACCCTCCAGCAAAACAAGACACTGCACAGTCTGCTTGGGGAAGATTGTCAGTTCTTTGCTTTTTCCAAGACTTATTAATTTGGGCAGGATCGTAGGAGAAGGAAGAAGGGAGTGGTGCCAAGAATTAGGATGCTCTGAGCTGTGGTGGGTCTAGAAAAGGGACCATTTCTAGGCACTTGGCACTTAGTTTGTTTAAACTCCACTATTTTCATCCCTCAGAGTGTTTTCCCACTCTTGCCAAACCAACCACTACTGAAAGGAGTTGAATATTTAGCAATAGGATGCTGCATCTAGGGTATCCTTCTGCACATCAAGCAATCTTGCTATCACTCCCCCCAGGCACTTGGTGGGTAATGTTAGCTGGATTTCAATAGTGTCATGAAGAACTGTGGCCTTTCGGAAATGCTTATGTAGGTATCACTGCCTAATGGAGCTTGGTTACCCCCACAGAGGATCCCCACTTCCTCGCCTAGGTTTACCCTGAGTGATTTCTCTCAAGCTTAGAGACCCGTCACCTAGGGAGGAGTTGAATTAAAGCCTAGTCAAACTTACTTACTTCCCCCTTCCAAGGCAAAATGCCCCCCTTTAGGGCACTGAGGCACACTCACATGTGTATTTACAGATCGAAGGCTGGGTTTCAAATGGTTAGTGGGTTTCTCTTGGAGACGCAAAGCTAATTCCAACCACCCAAGAAGTGTGATCAGTATACTCACAATATATAAAGTTTAAAAAACAGGTCAGGAGGGCCCCCCGTGCCTCCTAACATAACCCACGGATGCTGCTGGGGGGAGAATCGCAGAGGAGTGGAAACAATCTTCCCGTCAGACAAAGCCTCAGAGTCCCCACGTTCGCCTGTCCTCTGCCCTCCCAGCTCTCTCTGCACCACCAGCCGCTCCCTCTCAGATCCATCTCCATCTTGGGAGAGACGGTTTTCAGTCACGCCACGGGCTGATTGTAAGCCCTCCGAGGCTCTCCGTTGGGTGGAAGCTCCGGATCCCAGAAGGAATTAAACACAGATGTGGGGAGAAATTAACACCCTGGCTGGCAGCTGTGGGGGCTGAAATGAACCAGCCGATTACCCGGCACCTCTCTGACGGTGAGGGTTAATTTATCACATGGAATCCAATCACTTCTTATGAAACCAGTGCAGGTTTCATTTAGTTTGATGAGGTATATTGCAAGATTTCAGAAAATCAATTTTCCTGAGAGCCATATTAAGCCACAGGGAATATAACACTACATGTACCTCACATAAGTTTTTGTTATTACTCAGAGCATCACTGGGGAAATTATATACTTAGCCTGATGAAGGGTAATGGCCACCTTCATTGTCTTGGGCAACTCCCACCCTGCTTACCTCTGTGAAATAGCAAATAAAAATGATAGGGCTCCAAATTGGTACTCACCTAAGCTCGGCAGAGCCAGAGGCGGGATAAGAGTGAGCAAAAGTGACTTGATTTTCCAAGGATGCAAACCGCTTACAGTATGAGGGATTACGAGCCCAAGCTGGAAACTCACAGCTGTGGAAACTTCCTTTTCTGACTGAGCCCTCTAGCTTGAGTTCTCAGAGTAATATTTGCACAGGAAGTCACGGTGGGCTCAAAATTGCTTTCGAGTGATCTGCCAGGTTAATATTCCTGGAGAGGTATATTTCTTAGTAAGGAACTTTTCCACTGTAGCTAAGGAAAATTCCTATCTACGCTCATCTGGTCTCTTGGATACTTTTGTATGCAAAGCAATAAACCAAGCTCGCTTTTATGGGGTCTCCAACTTGAAGCTAGTGTCAGGGAGTGAATACTCAAGCCAATTTTTGCAATAGCTTCTTTCTCCAAAAGCTAGTTCAAATTGACAGCAGAGAGTGTGGAGTGTGTGTGGTGGGTGGCGGGGTGGTATGGTGCCCCAATTCTACTGGGTCCCACAAGCATCAGAGCAGCTCTTATTTATCCTCCGTCTAGGACTATGCTGTTCCGTATGGCAACAATTATCCACACGGAGCCATTTAAATTTAGATTACTCAAAATTAAGTAAAGTTAAAAATCCAGTTCCTCAGGTACACTAGTCACATTTCAAGTACTTACTAGTCTCATGTGGTGAGTGGCTACAGCATTGGACAATACGGACATAGAACATTTCCACCATCATAGAATGTTCTACTGGATGTTTTTGGGTAGCCATTCAAGTAGCCATTTGGCTCTAGGGACTTGGTAACTATGACATGGGCCTGGGAGTTTAGTTTAGGCTGAAGCCACTTCCCATCAACCCCAAGTGCACTCATGTTCCAGGTCCTCCACCATCATGAACTGAGACCAAACAGGACTTTTTCACAGTCTTTAGATCAGAGAAACCCTCACCCATCCTACCAGCACCAGCCCCAGGGAAAACTCTAGAACTTGGAAATTAAACTTGGAAATTAAAAAATGAGATGAAAAATGTAAGCTGTAGGACCAAGCTGGTATTTGGGAAACTGGAAAAAAAGTTTTCACTAGCTGAATGGTTGTCTGTGCCAAGAATGAATTCTCCCACTGTTACAGGTGGAATTGTGTCCTCTGCCCCCAATTCATATATGGAAGTTCTAACCAGCCCCGGCACCTAGAATGTGACTGTATTTAGAGATATGGTCCTTAAAGGGGTAATTAAAGGAAAATGGGGCCGTTAAGGTGGGCCCCAATCCAACATGACCGGTGTCTTTATAAGAAGAGAGGATTAAGCATAGGGAACTCCCTGGGAAGACATGGGAAGATGATAGCCACCCACAAGCCAAGGAGAGGCCTCGGAAGAAACCAACCTTGCTAACACTTTGATCCTGGACATCTACTTGCCAGAACTGCAAGAAAATAAATTTCTGGTTTTGAAGCTGCCTGTAGTCCGTGGCACTTTGTTATGGCAGCCACAACAAACTAATACACCCACCATGCACATCTTCATGCAGCAAACTTGTGCGACGCAGACTGTCAAGACTTCTTCAGATCAAGCTGGGGAGTTTTTGAGTTTACATTGCCATCATCACAATTTTTACCTCGAGCATGACAAAGCAGCTGTTTGCGCAGAGGATTATTGTTCTGTGTCTGTGCCCTCGGGGAAATGCAGGCTCTGATGCCGCTCACAGAGCCAGTGGGGCAACTGGAACATCAGGAAGTGACAGACAAATTACCCATGAGAAAGGGCAGAACATTACAGAGGAGTGTTTAAAAATTCATTTTGCCTCCACTAATGTTATGATGTGACATCCATTACCAATTTTTATATGTCAACTCCAAATTAGATCTGTTTGTTTGTTTACACACGTTGGGTCTAGTTAAACACATACATGATATAGAGAGTTAGCAGCTGTTCATGTAGTTGCTTCAAGGTGTTAACAGAAATCAATTAGTGCTACACGCAACCTCCCATATGTTCAGCGTAACATGCAATGACACACAGAGAATGTCATGCCAGCTTAAAACAAAGTGAAAAAGTCCTCATTCTCCTATTTTCTGTTTGCTAGGATTCCTGGGGGATTATTCAGTAATCAACTATAAATAGAGATTTGAATATCTAGTTAAGAGAAGGGATTAATATTATTCAGTTAGTTTTATTGATATCTTAGCTTTTATCTGTAACAGAAATTTTAACCTTAATCTTTTTTCCTATTTTTCCTGACAACATGGCAATATTGCATTTTATTAAAAAAAAACTTTCGGCCATATTGAGCCAAAGCAATATGGTTAAATTAACAATTTGAAACAAAACATGTGGATGGCATTTTAGAATTACAAAATACTTTTATAGCCAAATTTTCATTTGACATCTACCACACCTTTTCAAGGTTAGATTCTTATTCCCATTTTATAGATGGGTGAACAAAGCATCTGAAAGGTCGTGACCTTCCCAAACTTTTACAACTAGTCAAGAGGGAGCCACACAAAAGTTTAACCCTGGGACTTCCACCAGTCTCCCCTAATGTCTCCATATGCCCTGCTTCTTCTGCCAAGACTGTAGTCCCCAACCTCTGGGCCATACCGGTTGGTGGCCTGTTAGGAACTGGGCCATACAGCAGGAAGTGAGTGAAGCTTCATCTACATTTACAGCTGCTCCCCATCACTCACATCACCACCTGAGCTCTGCTTCCTGTCAGGTCAACCACAGCATTAGATTCTCGTAGGAATGCAACCGTATTGTAAACTACACACAGGAGGGATCTAGGTTGCACACTCCTTATAGGAATCTAATGCCTGATGATCTGGGGTGGAGCCAAGGCGGTGATGCTAGCGCTGTAGAGTGGCTGCAAATGTAACAAATACAATGCATTTGAATCATCCCGAAACCACCCTCCCTCTACCCCCGGTCCATGGAAAATTTGTCTTCCATGAAACCAGTCCCTGGTGCCAAAATGGTTGGGTACCACTGTGCCAGGACACATCTCAAGCTATTACCAACTCATCACAAAAGAATATTGAGATGGTACTTCTCTGTGAAGCTACCTGCTGCCCTTCCCCTCGCTGGTGCTGGCAACAGGGGAGCTTCTCCTGCCTGTGACAGCAGCTGCAAAGATGGCTGGTGTCCCAACCGGACACACAGGGAAAAACCCAACCACAGCCCTGCACAGAGACCAGGGCCTGCCCACTGTGAAAATGGTCTCCAAGTCTGCTTCTGCCTCATCCCATCACCCACCTTCTCTTTATGAATGAACTGGGGCCAGGAATAAGGAAGGGAGAGTGAACACACAGGTAGGAACAAAGAGGCAAAGGTGAGAACAGCTGGGATTAACTTCCTCCTCGTCGTCACCTATAGTCCTTTCCACCTTCCCAGCCCATCCTGAGCCAACAATAGCATGTCTTTCACAATGCTCGCCTGTCCTACCCTCGTAAAGGTCATAGGAGTGTTCTATAGCAGGATCTATGATGTGCTGCGGCCCGGCCATGCCTTAGCTCCTTCTGAAAGACACTTTTCTAAAGCACAATGAGCTCTGTCTTCAGATTTGTAGTTTTATTTAGTGGACCCTTCATGCTACCTGGACCACAGCTAATTATTCCCAGAATTAGCACCCCAACCAGTGTATGCAGGTCACAAGGGTGGCTGCCCACCTCTGAGGTGGCTTGACACCAACTCAACCCAATAGTCAGTTTGCTCTATGTTGCATAGGGACAAACTGACCCAATCAGAAGTGTCTCCTGGCACACGTGGCTGCTGGCATATGGGCACAGGCTGTATTCCAAGTGACTCAGGTTCCCCACTTGCCAGTCCTGACTATGCTGAGACCCAGAGTGTCTGTGGCTAACGAGGAAAGACATCCTATTCTACCCCTTTCCTTTGTGTCCTAGAAATCAGGCCATCACCAAAGGAGGTCTGAGTAGGTCCCTTCTTGGCAATATTAAATAACCCACCTGACGGTGACAGAGAAGGATTCTGGTCCCAGGGCCCCTAAGAGAAAAATAAGACACATAAGAATAACATCCCCAGCTCACAAGAGGGACACTGGCCCCAGATACCAATTGTTAAGCTATTCTTTCCACATGTATTTTCTGCTTCCTGCATCATTGGGCTAAGAAAAAAAGGTACTGTATATTCTCCCCAAAAGACTCTCATAGAAAGTGGCTGAAAGCTGTCAGAACAGATAAAGCAGAGATTATTGCTTTCTATAAGGTCTGTTGCCTGATTTCCCTTCGGGCCCCCGCTGTGGACAGTGGGGATCTGCCTAGAAGTCAGGCGTGTGTTAATTTGCATGATTGTGTTAACTAACCGCCAGCCACTCCATCCCAGCCCCAGTATAACCTAAATTAATTCAATAGGAGCAGGTGGCTTAATTTGTACATTATTCACATTTGCTAATAAACAAGCAATTTGGGTTGTAGTTAGAATTTTCTCTCAGGAACAGAGCCAAAGATGTTTGCTCAGAATTTGGCCAAGGGAAATTCAGACTCTATGTTCCCCTCATCCCAGACACCAACCCGACCACCCTTCAAGCTTTTCATACCGAGAAAACCTGGTTAGAATTCATCTTAAGCTCCTCCACCCCTGCTCCCCAGGATCAATTGGTACTGATGGTGAAGGGACTCCTGGCTGCAGGGTTCAAGTTCGTCTTTGTCATCAGCGGGCCTCGCTGTGCCTGTCACAAGAGTAGCTGGGCTTCTGCTGTGCTGAGACTTAGAGCCCCGGAGTCCCAGTTTGTAACTGGATTTCTGCCTGTGTCTAATTTTTCTTAGATTCTTACTGGCTGCCTGCCTGGTTTGTCATTTTTCTTCCCAAAATAGGCCCTTCTTCTCTGGCTCTGTGCACCCCTCTTTCTGAAACTGACATCCCATTGTGAACTTAGCCCAGGAGCTGAGATCTGGCTACCAGATGACCAGGTCCCCTAGAAAAGACTATCTGCCTGCCCAGCCATGGAGTCCCCACCATGATAGTTTGCTTACCTATTGAGTACAGTGACAACAGCAGTAATTATAGCTAGCATTCAATTCTGTGTGTCAGGTATTCTGCAGAAGTTACCGTTAATCTTCACACAATTGGGAAGTTGAGGAAACAGGCTCAGAAAAGTTAAGTGTCTTGCCCAAAGTCACACAGCAAGTGATGCAGAGCTAGAATTCAAGCCCAGGTCTATCTGGACTCAAGGCCCGAGTCCATAACCATGTTCATGTTACTCCACCTGCCATGCCAGCTTGGCTGCTGTCCAATGCCACTTCTTGACCTCATTTCAGGGCAGGGAGAACTGGCACCATTGGCTGGGCTAGTTTGGATGTTAAGCAACAGGGTTGAGCAGTGGAAAACTCCCAAATGTGGCTGCCACTGTGTAGAACCCACAGATGAATGCTAAATCCGGTCAGAGAGGCCTGAATGCCAAAGCCAGGGAAGCATGTTGATTGGCCAGAATACCATAGAAACATCCCCACCCTTATGTGAATACAGTATAAAAATCCAGGGAGATCTGTAGCTATACTCTTGTGGGTGCCACCCAAGGCATGCTCCCTAAATGGCCTGTGACTGCCACTGAGTTGGAGGATATGGTTGTCTGATGCCAACCAGGAAAACAATAGCATCCTGCTTCCAGCCTGTTGTCACATCTGCCTCAAATGAACTGTCATTAGTTGAAGCACTTAATGAAACAAATTCTAGGATGTCCTTTAGTTTTCAGAAAAGGTTACATGCTCTGTTTTATGCCTCATTGATAATAAATGTAGTGAGTTTGTACATACTGTGGACCTTACCCATCTCGAACTGGTTATTATCTACCAAAAGGGACCTAAGAGTTGTATGTGACTACATTGGCTTGGATCACTTCCTCAAAGACCCCCTTGATGTCTGGTCCCTGAGCTACAGCATCTTCGCTTTAGGCATAGTCATAAGAGAAAAGAGACCAGCTCGATCCAGCACAGCTACATGAACTGCCCTTCTTTCCCAAAACATCTTCTCTGAAAGGACCCAGAGTCTCCATTTCACAATCCCCATCCTCAGCCCTGCTCTCCTCAGCTCCTGGGACCCCAGCGGTAGCCTGTTGGCCCTGAGTAAAAGCCCACTAACAAGGAGAAAAGGGAAGGGAGTATCATGGATGGGATGTTTGTGTTCCCCAAGTTTCAGACGTGGAAACCCAAAGCTCCAACGTGACGGCATTTGGAGATGGGGCCTTTGGGCAGTGATTAGGCCATGAGGGCAGGACTCTGGTCTTGTGGGATTTGAGCCCTGATGAGAGACACCACAGAACTAGAACTCTCTCCTTCTCCCTCCCTTTCCCTCTCTGCCCTAGGAGGACACTGTGGGGAGGCAGCCTTCTGTAAGCCAGGAGGAGGGTCCTCGCCAGCAACTGAATCTGCTGGCTTGATCTTAGACTTCCCAGCACATAGAACCAGGAGAAAAGAAACTTCTATTGTTTAAGCCAGCCAGTCTGTGATATTGTGTTATGGCAGCCTGAGCTGACTAAGGCAGAGGCACTAGGAGGGGAGAAAACCCAGGAGGCAGCACCCACCAACACGTCCAGCCTCATCATGAGAAAACAGTTCTGTTGCATCTCCGTTTTATGCAATGTGTCTTCAGCAACGCCTGCCATACTCCCAGGCAGAAGAAGCAGCTGCCTTTATTGTGCACAAAGGGCTCTGAGAGTCCCACACGTGTCTCTGCTGCTGCAGTGCCAGCGCTGCCTCACCCCTGCCCTGGCTAGGGCTTCTCCCCACTGAACTCGCTAACAGGCTTGGAGAAAGAAAGGCCCCTGGGAAGGGTGACCCTCTTACTGTTACGGGGGTTCTTATTGTGCTTCTCTTAGGCTGCAGGATTTTCTCTGGCATAATTCAAGTGAGGAAGGAGCTGGTTGGCTGGTACCTCGACAAGGTCACCAAGGTCTTCAGATCTGAGGGCTCAGGAGCTCAATTTTGAGAATTCATTGAAGTTCTGGATGATTGGTTCAGGCTAATCAAACTCATGAGACTGGCTGGCAGCTGCTGAGCAAATTTTTTTCTAAAATGAAAAGTATTTTTGAAAAGCCAAATTACTAACTCAAGGCAAGGTCGTAGAGCGGGGCATGGGAAGATTTTTTAATGCTTGGTGTCATCAAGCTATAACAATCCTCTGCTCTGATAAGTGGCACCTACCGAAAGAGCCAGACGACCCCTAGAGACAGTCAAGGTACCCACTCCTCCGGGCAGGGCCAGAGACCAATGACCAGAGACTCTTCAACTCATTCTTTTTGTCATTTTTTAATATTCCAAGCAGACCAACTGCAGTGATCCTTCACTACCCATGGGGGATCTGTTCTGGGGCCCCCAATGATACCAAAATCTGCAGATGCTCAAGTCCCTGATATAAAATGTCATAGTATTTGCATATAACCTGTGCACATCCTCCTGTACACTTTAAAACACCTGTAGATTACTTATAACCAACATTATATCAATGATATTTAAATAATTTTTACACTGCATTGTTTAGAGAATAATGACAAAAGTCCACACATGCTCAGTACAGACACAACCATCCATTTTTTCTCTTGAATATTTTTGATCTGCAGTTGGTTGAATCCACAGTTGTGGAACCCACAGATACAGAGTGTTGGCTGCATTCATGTCTATTATTAATGTGATACTGTATCTATGATTATATTCATCTTAGATTAAATTGCATTCAGACAGCGTCTTCGCCACGAGTCTGGGAGGCTCTCTAAGCTTATCTGCAGTACACTGCAAGTCATCTCTCCAGCAGATGGCTAATCTCATCCGTGGCATATCTAGTCTTTGGGGCTTCAATTTCAAATGCCAATGGTGGCATTTCCTGTTCCCATCCCACCCTCTTTGGGTTACAGTATTGAAACAATTAAAAGTTTAATGACAAAGAGATTGGCAGGAAAGGAAACAATGAATGGGGAAAATCTGTTTGGGCTTGAGATCGGGTTGATCCAACTTTTTCTCAGGTTGGAGCTGAGACCCAGAGTGTCTTACATGTCATGCTTGCTGCTGACGGGTCTGCCAGGGTACCGTGGAGGTGGCCATTTTCCACCTCAGCAGAAAGAAGAGGATGAAGCGGACACATGGAAATAAAGAAGCCAGAAATCCTGCACATTCCTTACAGACAAACAGCCGCCTCCACTGGCACAGCTGCACGAACAGGCCTGGGAGAGAGGAGACTGGAGCTTCTTTTGCTGGCATTCCACATCTTGTTTCAGGACCACATGAGACCCCTCTACGCTTCCTGCTCAGAAAGACTATGAAATCACCTCTCTCTCTCTCTCTCTCTCTCTCTGCATTTAATTTATCTCTTTTCTCAAGCTTGTTTTGGTGGATTTCTTTCTCCATCAGTCAGAGGACCTTGACCAGAACACCTTGGAATCCTCTAGGTCTCTTCTGTTAGTAGAACAGGAAAGCATCAAATTGGTTAGCTGAAACTTCAAATAAGCAGGAGGTACAGGCAAGGTGATTTACAAGAAAGTAGAGTAGCCCAAGGACCAGGTAGGAATTAGGAACCAGTGAGAACAGATCTGGAGTGAGGGAGGTCTCTGGGAGGAGACCATGCGAGGCTCAGAAACAGCACGCAGGTTAAACTTTATGTAATTCATAACACATCTGCATACCAGTCTGGTCTACAGGAAATGACCGTCATTAAGGGGACTGAAATCACCCCCATTTTACTCCCAAAGCCTGACAATTCCAGAAAACGTAGGCACTTTGGAGCCTGAATAATCTGGGTGGCTTTCAGTGCTAATCACATTCCCTGGGTAACCGCACAGTCTTCACTGCATTCTACCTGTACGGCCTGCTTAAAGAGATGTTAAAACCTCCGTAATTTTGCCACTCCCACATCAAATGAGAGCCAGAGCAATTTCTTTTTCACTCCAGTCATCCTTTCCCGTAAATGCCTGGCTATTCTCTGAAAGTTTAAGCAGGTTGAGAGATATTTTTCCCCCACCATAGCTCCAAGAAAAACTCAATATTTGTTATTCTTAGATCGTAATGCCTGCTCATGGTGATTTTAATGCTGCTTTTTAAAACTGCTGTGGTATTTTAATAATACCACATTGGTTCTGGTATTGTTGAAACATTACATTATTCAATGTATCCAATTGCAATCCATTTTTCTCTGCCCTTGTGGTGCGTTATTACTGTGGACTCTTTGCAGAAGGATAATTTGGGGAGCAATTTTCTAGCAAATTATTGAAGGTGCTGAATTACAAGTGCGAAGTGATGTGCCGCTCTGCTCATAAACCATGTTACAAGGCCGAGAGCCTTTTCTCGGGGTAAACACTGTTTTAGCCCAGTGATCCCAGTGGGCCCCACGCCTCCTGCCTTGCCCCCCTCTGACAGCCCCACTCCACCCCAGGGGTCTGGCTCACAAATGCAGCCTCTGTGCCCAAGATGTGCTGCCATGTACGGGGCCCTGGCTGACATGAGATCACATTCTTCCTGAAGCTATTTTGTCCTGAGAGTTGGGTTTCTCCTTGGCTAGGCAGAGTTTGTCATGTCCCTTAAGTGAATTTGACTTTCTCTAAAACAGAACTCATATACTGGTGGTCAACAGATTATCTCTAACCCACATGGTGGAGTTTGTATTTTTTAATTAAAAATATTTTTTAACACTAACTTTAATAGACTTTATTCTTTTTTTTTTTTTTTTTGAAACAGAGTCTCACTCTCTTGCCCAGGCTAGAGTGAGTGCCGTGGCATCAGCCTAGATCACAGCAACCTCAAACTCCTGGGCTCAAGCAATCCTTCTGCCTTAGCCTCCCGAGTAGCTGGGACTACAGGCATGCGCCACCATGCCCGGCTAATATTTTCTATATATTTTTAGCTGGCCAATTAATTTCTTTCCATTTTTAGTAGTGACGGGGTCTCGCTCTTGCTCAGGCTGGTTTCGAACTCCTGACCTTGAGCAATCTGCCCGCCTCGACCTCCCAGAGTGCTAGGATTACAGGCATGAGCCACCGCGCCCGGCCACAGACTTTATTCTTTTAGAGCAGTTTTAGTAAGTAAAACTGAGCAAAGGTACAGAGATATCCCCAATCCCCCCATCCCCACACACGCACAGCCTCCCCCAATTGTCAACACCCTCCACTGGAGTGGTACATTTGTTATAACTGATGAACCTACATGGATACATCATTATCACCCCAAGTCCATAGTGTACGTTGGGGTTCACTCTTGGTGATGCACATTCTGTGGGTTCAGACAAATGACATGTATCCACCATCATAGTAGCATACAGAGAGTAGTTTTACTGCCCCCATAATCCTCTGTGCTCAATTTTCTTTTTAATTTTGAAAATTTAAAACCATTTTTTAAATGATTGCCCAAATTTAAAACTCAGGAGTTTGCACATGAAAATCAGGACTTCCAGGTTGTCTTGGCAATTCTGAAGCTTGGCCGCACTGTGGGGCCAAGTTGAGGTTGTCCCCATTGGGAAAGTCATGCCCTCCCCAATTCACCAGCTCCCTATTCCTTACTGACCAAGCTTTGGAGGCTTTTCTGGGTCGTTGTGCCTGTCGTCGTTACTGGTCATCATTGAGACTGAATGCTGCTTTCATAGCTATGGTGGGCAGAATTCTAAGATCCCCCCAATTTCCACTATTTGGTATACACACCATATAGCATCCCCTCCCCTTGGGTATGGATGTGACCTATGATTACAACAGAATATCCCTCTTCGATTCACAGCAAAGAGACTTTGCAGATATAATCAAGGTTGCTCATCAGTTGACTTTGAGGTAATCATCAGGAAGATTATTCCAGGTGAGCCTGACCTAAGCAGGTGAGCCCTCCCAGCCTTAAAGAAGTGAGATGCCATGCTGTGGAAGGGCCACACGGCTAGGACCTGAGGCAGCCTCCAGGAGAGTGGCCCTGGCTGAGAGCCGGCAAGAAAATAGGGACCACAGTCTTATCATCATAGGGAACTGAATTCCACCAATAACCTGAAAAAATTCAGAGGTGGATCCAAGCCTCAAATGATGTCTCAGTCAGTTCCTGCTGCTATAAGAAAATACCTTTATCAAAGAACAAAATTTCAGCAAATTGAATTTTAAAGATCTAATTAGCCTTTATTAGTGATTCGTATGTCAGACAACATTTCACCTACAAAATAGAAGACGCTTTACTGAGCTGAGCAGAGGGGCTGAGATTTATAGACAGCAAAAGGCTGAAGAAAGCAGAAACAAGGAACAAAAAGCAGAATGGTCATTTTAAAGTTATTTTCCTCACGTTGATTAAAGCAGAAGGGACTTCCTTATTATATCAGCCTAGGTTTACTGGGCCCCTTTTGAGTGGTTGCCATAAATCTTGTTTGTTGGTTGGTTTGCTTGCTTGAAAACTTGCCTGTTTGGGGATTTTTCTGTTTTTTAAAGTTTCAGTTTGCTTACATGACACTTCACATGAGTGACTCCAGTCTGGTTTGGTCTGGCCTGCTGGCATCAAGTACAGGAGCTCAGTGTAAAATAATAGTCACCCACAAACTTTAACACCTTAAACTAAGATAATTTATAAATAATACAAATTTATCGCTCGTAGTTCTAGAAGCTGCAAAGTCCAAGATCAAGGCACCAGCAGATTCAATGTCTGGTGAAGGCTCATTCCCACTTCAAACATGGCACCTTTCATCACAGAGCTGTCCTGGCAAGGTAGAAGTTGCAAATAAGCTCCCTCAGGCCTCTTATAAAGGCACTCATCTTATTCATGAGGGCAGAGCCTTCATGACCTAGGCCCCACCTCTTAATACCGCCACATTGGGGATTAAGTTTCAACATATGAATTTTGTGAGAGGGGACTGTCTATGAACCAGAAAATCAGACCTTCACCAAACACCAAATCTGTTGGAGCCTTGATCTTGAACTTCCCAGTCTCTAGAACTGAGCAATAAATTTCTGTTGTTTATGAGCTACTTAATTTACGGTACTTTGTTATAGCAGTCTGAATGAACTAAGACTCTCTAGTATCTCAAAAAACAAAAAAAGAAAAGAAGAAAAAAGTGGAGGAGAGAAGTTACAAACTCAAATGTCTCAAAAAATGCCTGGAGAACAAGCAGCTTGATCTAAGAAAGAATCCTGCAATACCAAAGCTGTAAAATGTTCCCAGATACCCCCTCGTCCAGCCTCCACTCCTATTTTTGGATAAGAAAACTGAGGCCCAGAGAAGAGACTCATGCCAGGCCCCACATCTTGGTGAGTCATACTTTCCTACAGTTGGCATAAACCTTGTGGATTCTTGACTTAGAGGAAAAACTCCTGCATCTGGTGGTGGGTGACATGGGGATGTTTGAGAAGATTGGTTAAAGAAGGTCACCCTTTGCTTGAGGAATCAATATATAATTCCTTGATGCTGCATTCAGTCCAAATGGTTTTTAATTTAACAAATACCTATCGTTCAGGCATTAGGAGCACCTGAGAAAGCAAGGAAGTAGGATGTGTGGCCACTGCCTCTAAGGAGTTTCTAATCTTGTCTATGAGAAAGCTCACTGCTCTCAATTGAAACAACGCAAGGATTGAACACCCATGCAGGACAAGCAACACACATTTGATGTGTGTCTTCCTCTGATCACTTTGCTGAACTCTGGGACCCCTCAGCTGTGCCCACCCCCAAACTCCCTGAACTCACCACAGTGCCTAAGAGTCAAACACATGCTCCTGACCTTTTGTTCTTCCCAGAGCCCTGCTTTAAAATGGAAGCTACAAGGCCATAATGCTCACAGGGCAGGCTGTGGCCAGCAGTTTGAGAAGCATAGATCTGGACAAGGGAAAGTCGTGGGCTGTGCTAAAGAGGAGGTGGCACTAAGCCCACAGCGGACACTGCAGATGTCCGCGGCCAGTGGAGAGAACGGGGATGTGGAAATCTTGCCTGGAACGTGGATGGTGAGAGAGATTCCCACCACTGTTGGCCACCAACTCCTGCTTTGTTTTACCTTCAAAACATTCAACCTTCTCTTTGAGAAAAGCTATTTCATTTGGCTCCCTGGTTTCAGACAGAGCCACACCCTAAACAACAGGGACAGCTGCCTCCTCTATTATTAAACATCTCTTACGATAGAGACACTCAGTCTTCCTTGGCCATCTCTTCCCTCTGCCCCACCCCAGCTCACCAGCTGTCCCTCCCGGTTTCCCCATTTCCATCATGATCTTACCCTTTCCCAACCCACTGTAGTCCAACCTCATAATTCTCTCCCTCTGTCCCTAGGTGCAGACAGTGACATGATTGTGTCCATTCTGTCCCAGAATGACTCTGTAAGACTGCCCTTCTGTCCCATAGCTGTCATGGATCGTGACAGCACCCAGCTCTTTCTAGCATTGCTCTCCTAGTACTCCCTCCCACCACTGTAGACCCCGACCCTCTGGAGTTTCAGCTGGTCACATAGCTTCTCGCCTCAAGTCTACATTTCTAAACCTTTTCTATAGCTTAGTGACTTAGTCTGGACCTCTGGCACGTGAGTGGAAGTGATGTGTCAAATTCAAGTTAGCCTCAACCCAAAGACAAACCACGTGCCATGGATTTCCTCCTCCCTCGTCCTCTCTATTAGGTAGCTACATGTTAAGGACAGCAGAGTCTACTGGTGATAAGACAGGACTGCTACCTACCCACCTGGCTTTGCATTAGTGAGAAAGAAACCAATATCTGTGCAGTGTTTTTTTAATTGAGGCATAATTAACATCCCAAAACCACACAGATCTTGATGTTCCCTTCACTGAGTTTTGACAGCTGTATACCTGACAGTGATATGACCATCACACCACACAAGGTTTAGCACTTTGCATCTATGTTATTTAAGCCATTGTATTTTAGGGTCTTTTTGTTACAACAACTTAATCTGTAGCCTAATTAATACACTTCCTAAATGGTCTGTTTTCCTTTAGTCCTCTGATAGTTCTTCGATTAGATCTTCCTTAACAGCCAAGTTGGATATATCGTATTCCTGCTAACGGCCTACAAGTCTTCCTCATTGCTGCTCTCAATCAACCCTCCTGATCTTTAATAGCATTGTCCCTTCCTTCCCTTAGCTAAGAACTGTCTTTTCTGATGCTGGTGTGATGGTACCTAACGTGATCCCCATACCCAGGCAGATTTTTGTAGAGTTCCATGAGGTCTTCAGTCCAATTGCTCTGTGTGGTCCTGAAGCCCCCTGGACATCGCACATTTTAATTCTCTTTTGGGAAACGCTGGAAGGTGATGCAAATAAGCAACTAAAACTTTTAACTGTTGTTCTGAAGTCACAGCAAAATTCATACGCACCTATCTCTGAAGACTGAATTTTATGTTATTGCAACAAATGGTACACAGTATTCACGAAGTTGCTGTGAGAAATCCTGGTTAGAAAATTGCTTGCTGTTTAATATTGCTATAAAACAACAGAAAGTGACCTGCCCAGGAAATCCTTAATTGAGGTCATGGGTTTTGACAGAGTGCCACATCTGCCAGTTATTTTTGCCTTAAAAGTGAAAGGGGTGGGGATCAGATGGGAAGTCAATGTCCCACTGTGACCAAACGCTATGTGTCTACTTCCCAAAAAGAAGGAGAAGGGTTAAAATTTGCTGAGACTTCTGGGGGAAAAAAGGTTGACTCACAAGCAGAAGGCTGAAACCAGGTAATATCAAAACAATGTTATCATTTTGTTTTGCTTTGAGAATAAAGGGGCAGAAAATCTGGTCTATACAGGTCTCCTGGAGTCCTGAAATTTCTTTGTGGCTTATTATAAAAAGAACCAAATACTAGGTCTGACACAGAAAAGGAAGCCACTCCTGATTTGAGCAAGAGTCTAATCCAGCAGGGCTGCAGAGAACCCAGAGGGCTGCCTGACTCCTGACTCAGCGTTTTATCCCACGCCTTCCCCTGCTCTCCATAAAGCAAACCCCTCAACTGCACTGTGGCCAGAGTTGGTAACAGAGACACACTGTCCCTGGGCTCCCTGCAAGAGGAGACTGTGATCAGATCTATCCCAGCCTCACTTCTCTGGCCTCTGTCCCTCTGCCAGACCAGCACTCAGAGGCAGGCGAAAAGCTTGCTCTTGGCCTGGGTGGAGGAAGGCAGCTCACGGTACTTGTCTGCGCAGCCATCAGGAGGGCACCAGCCCGGGTCTGCTCCGAGACACTGCCAGGATGGTGCTCCGGAGAAGTCCATTTCAGATAAATGTGGAAGACTTTCCTATCATTCTGAGAGCCTGCATGATAAATGAGTGCATGAGCACCTTGTCACTGGATGTGTCCAAGTAGATGCTGTGTGATCTTCTGCGAGATTTACAGAAGGGATTCTTGCACTGGTAGAAAAATATATCATAATTTCTAAAATCTCTTCTTGATCGGAATGTCAGAACACTTTGTCCTCTCAATCTTGTAAGCACGTGACTCTCACTGAGGCTCCCACCCTAAGCTCGGTCCTGCCCCAGGCTGTGGAACAAACAACAACCTCACCCCTCAAGTGGGATTTCAGGAGCTTGAGCTCAACACTCTGGGACTTGAAGTCAAGCAGCAGAGCTGCCAGGGCCAGGCTAGACTTTACAGGCCAGTTGTGACATGTGGGTGCTCTCTTGTTTCTGAAATCGAGTTATTCGATTGTTTGATCATTTGATTATTCAATTGTTATTGTGAACCCTGGTTCTGGGTTTGGAATCTTGATCTCTCTCTCTTTTTTTTTTTTTTGTTTTTTTAGACAGAGTCTCACTCTGTTGCCTGAGCTAGAGTGCCGTGGCGTCAGCCTAGCTCACAACAACCTCAAACTCCTGGGCTCAAGCAATCCTTCTGCCTCAGCCTCCCGAGTAGCAGGGACTACAGGCATGTGCCAACATGCCTGGCTAATTTTTTCTATATATTTTTAGTTGGCCAATTAATTTCTTTCTATTTTTAGTAGAGACGTGGTCTCGCTCTTGCTCAGGCTGGTTTTGAACTCTTGACCTTGAGTGATCCACCCGCTTCAGCCTCCCAGAGTGCTAGGATTACAGACGTGAGCCACTGCACCCAGCCCTGATCTCACTTTGATCAGATCTTCTGCACATCTGTGCAGGGAGCAGGGAGGGTGGCTACTTTCAATTCACCCCAGCCTGGCCAGAGATAGTCAAGAACTAAAACCAAGTCTACATGTACACTTGTACACACACACACTCATATGGACACACACAGCACGCACATCCACGCTCACACACACAGACCTACCAAGTCTACCTCCCAAGCGGGTCAGCTCAAGCCCTGGTTCAACAACACCCAGAGGAGGTTCCACAACCCCACCAAGACTGTACTTGTACTGAATTCTAAAGTTGAACAGTTGAGCCCAGCAGCCAGGCCAACGCTGGAAGAGGCAGCCAGAACAAGCTGAGTCTCAGTGGGCCCAGGTTGTAGAATTGGTGTCATCCTGGGATCAACACCAGGAAGCCAGCCAGTGGCTGCCTAGAAATAGTCCTGAGGCTGAGAGTGACCAGTGCCCTCTGGCTTAGAGTCAGCCCTCAGATAGCCCCAGCTAGGAGACAGACGCATGTCTCCGCCATTAAAGGCACAGCAGGGAGAGGACAGTTCCCTTTCTCTTACCCAAGTTTGGTCCCTGTTGTGATAACCTCTCTGGAATCTCAGGCCCCCAGGCACCAAAACTAAATATAGGATGAGAGGCTTGGACTAGGCTATCCCTGACAATGGGAAGATAAAAATGTAAAATTTTATATTCAATAATGTACATGTGCACAGGCAAAAAGCTAGAGGCATAACTACATCAGTGTGGTTATTTTGGGTGGTGGGATTATGAGTGATTTTTATTTTTTGTCTGCATTTCTGCATATCTTAAATTCTCTGCAATGAATATGTATTACTGTTATAATCGGTAAAAGGTTAGTTTTTAAAATTCATATGAAATTACGGCTTTATGGTAGTCATTTTGCAATCAAAGCTATTTTGCTTACATGTGGAATTTTTGTTTTTACTGTTCTTCCTTTATGCTTTTCCCGGCTCTATTTTTACTGCCCTGCTTTTAATGCTCTGATGGCCAGCTGTCCCCTCCAGCCAGGCACTCTGGGTACAGGGGTTTAAGAGATATGTACATGCAGGAAGCAATCTAAACTTCACAAAAGGTGCACGCCGAGAGCGGCAGGTGGCTTCCCCTGACCTGGCGCTCATGAGGCTCTTGGCCCCATCCTGCTGTTTCCTCCGGCAGGACCAGCTTCCCACTCACCTCTGACAAACCCAAGCCCTTCCAGCACAGAATGGCCCTCCCAGCAGTGAGCTGGGGAGGGCTATAGGCAAGCCGAGGGGTGGTCTGTAGAGCTTGCTCAGTTTACCCCCAATATGTCATCTAATCTCAGCATTTTCTACAGGGCCATGGCCTGGCAAAAATTGGGGAACAAAGCTTTACAGCGTTGAGGGGGATACTAACCAGTAATCGTCACAGCAATAGCTAACATTATTATATCACACACATTAGATTATATACATGTACATGTATATATGTATATGTGTGTGTACATATATAATAAATTATTCTGATTATTTTGACAAGCAAGCATTAAGCAAGCTACCTAACAGTAGCTCACATTTCTTGAAGACTGAATATGTGCTATGCCCTAGTCTAAGGACTTTCACATACATAATCTCATTCATTCTTTACAACAGCCTATATGCTATAGGTTCCATCACTAGCCCCATTTTACACATGAGAAAACGGTGACACAGGGGTGGTAGGGAACTTATCTTAAGGTCACAAAACCAGTAAACAACAGGTCTTGCTGTTAAACCCAGAAGGTCTGACTTCAGATCTATACCAACTGATTGGTTCCCGGTTACTGACACTGAGAATGCTCTGTGAGTATGGGCTAGGGCAAGTTCTGGAGCAACGAGGCACGCGTGGGGAACACTAGCCTGGTCTCAAGAAGTTAGAGGACCTCCTGGAGGGGATGAGGCCTAAGCTGAACTGAAGAATTGGAGGTGAGCAGGGCTGGGGGAGAGAAGGTTTTGGGTAGAGAGAAGAAGATCAAGTACAAGGGCCAGAGGAGCAAGTGGCTCCTTGAGGAAACAGCGGGCTGTTCTGCCTGGGCATGGGGAATGGGCTTTGTACTCTCCCAAGCTAACAGGTTTGGGCTCTTTATTAGGGTCAATGGGAAGCCACTGAAGGATTTTAAGAAGGAAAACACCATAGCTTTGCTTTTAAAGAGATACTCTACTGTTTCAATGTGGAGAATGGGTTGGAAGGGGAAAGAGGGCAGCCACAGAGACAGATGACCCAATGTCACTGTGACCCACAGAGGAAGCCCAGAAGCTGACAGGGGCAATGACGGTGGAGAGCACGGTCAGCGTCCTTCAGTTGCATTTCCTCTGCGTCTTGGTTTGAGGGCTCTGCCACGCTAGCTTGTACTCACTTAAATAATGCCTTAGAGCTCACTGTTCTCTAGCCGGTTCTGTTTCCACATCTCAACCAGATTGTAAGCTCTCCCGGCACAGGGACCATTTTTGACAAATGCACCTGTTAGTCCTCAGCACGGTACTGGACATGGAGATGAGCTATTGCTCATCTTTGAATAAATAAATTGTCATGTTTGTTGTCTCAGCGACCTTACCATCAATGAGTTTTATAATTTAAATGCTTCTTGCTGAAATCAAAGGCTCTTCCTCTAGCTGTTTCCTTTGGGTTTATAAGCAATCACATGCAGAGCAAAACTAGGTAATACACATAAAATGCCTGGTAAAACAGCACAAAGGGTCAGTGGGAACAATTAATTATATGCAGATACATGTGTGAATGTGTATGTGTTTACCACCATATGTTTGCGTATATTGAGTATGCAGGGTGCTACAGAATATGTTCGTCTTGCCTGTACTTGCACCAAATCTAGATTTAGCTTCTTAAAGTCCGTTTTTCTCTTCTTTAGACCTTCTGAAGGATTCATGCACCAAATAACTAAATTATGTCTTGGTAGCTAAACAAATTATGCAAAATTATACACCATGAATATTTTATAATTCTAAACCCTAAAGCCAGACTTCAGACAGTTTTATGTCTGCAGCAACCCGTATCATACCCAGATGAATTCGGCTAAAGACAAATGACTTCTTTCTAAAACTTGACTTTTTCTCATGCTGCATTTTTCTTTAAGAATGTCTCAAAGGTTTCATTGCAAATTGATAACGATAGTAAATGCGCTTCTCCACTTTCTTAGCTGGCTACAGCGAGAGGTTTTTGCCTCATATAACTTGTAATTCTCTAAATATGCACAAATTTGCTTAAGGTAAGCAGTGGCCCAACTCGGGCATGCACTGAAGAGATACAATACGAATAAACAGCTCACAATTGTCCATGGTTCAACTGGTTTCACACACTTCTTTTGTCTTAGAACTTATCCTAGATGTTGAAATTGCCTAAAAAATACATTTTTCTAAATAATGAGGTTTCAGTCACCCGCAGTAAGAACGAAAGAGAACTGCAGCTGTGTGTGATCTCAGGATTAAGGAAGAGCAGAGCTGCTTCGATGTTACAGTTGGTTTCTTTCTCCTTCTTCTTTCTCAATTACCGTCGCTAATTTTGATCCTCCCCTTCTGGTTTGAAAAGAAAGAGCTACCCTACGAAGGTTCATGGCTGTGTTCTCAAAGAGACCAGCAGAAGAAAATGATGAAATTATAAGTTAATAAGGCTCTGCTGGCCCCTCTCCTTGGCTCCTGGGATGTGGAGTCTTGCAGGTTAATGTTTCCAATTGAGCAACTTCAAAATGGCTGTGAATTGGAGAAGGGCAGAGAGAGTCTCCCCCTACTTCCTTGGACCGTTCTGTGGGCTCAGACAGGAAAGGAACAGAACAGGGAAATCGCACGCGCAGAGGCTGAGGAGGAACGCTGGGAAATGGAAACAGTTGTTTTGTTGGGCTAGTGGAATTGTGGGAGACTTGCTCCTGCTTCTTTTTCTTTCTTTCTTTTTAAATTTCTGTTAATCTTACAATTTCATCTGTGCAATAAAAAAATAAAATTTCTTTTTATAAACATTGCCAATTCACGGTAGCACAAAAGAAGCCATAAGCATCTTTTCTGTCTAATTGGCAGGCTGAATTTCCGGAGATGGTGTTCCCATCGTCCTTCCCAGAGAAGGGCAAAGAGAAAAAGGAAAACAAAAAGACTTGTTACTCAAAGGTCACTGGGCAAATCCCTGCCTGCCCTCTGAGATGGCCCAGTTCTGGGCACAGACCCCAGGAAGAGGCTACACTGGAGGCTGGAAACCACTCTTGTGGGGAAGTCGTCACTCACCTCCCTGGAAAAATCCCCACAGAGGCTGGAAGTGGGATGACAGCCATGCGGCAGTGGAAAGAGCCCACTAGCCAGAGGTGTGGGGACAGATCCCAGAGCTGCCACTTATGAGACACATGACCATTAACAAGTGACTGAAGGCTGATTGGGCCTCAGTGTTTTTATCTTTAAAATGGCTATAAATTGTATTCACTTGCCAGGGTTACTATAAGATTGAAATGAAATAATGGCTTGAAATCACTGAGCACAGTGTCCAGAGCCTTGTAAACGCTCCATAGCTAATGGGACTTTTGGGATGAGCCCCATCTTCTCTGATTCTGTTCTTCCCAGGAGACAGCCACCCACTGCCCATGTGCTCATCTCACTCCCCACCACTTCTCTCTCTCTCTCTCACTTTCAGAAACTGGCTCCGGAAGGGATTTCATAGAAGCTGACAGGGTGCAGGATGCACTACCCCAAAATATGGCACCTTGGAGGTCACTCTGACCTTCTCCTGCCTTTCTGTGTCAGAGCTGTCCATAAAGAATTCTCTGACTTGCCTCTCCTGACAGCAGGTTGCAAGAACCCTCATGTGACAGATGCCCTGCCCCATACCTAGCGGAAAGGAATGTCTTACAGAGACACAGAAAAGAATCTGAACAAGCCTTGCTGAGCTCACTCCAGTTTATTACCATTAGATAATATCCTTTTTGTCCCATCATTTCTCTCCACAACTATCTACTTTTTCCACCAGACTTAGCCTAAAAAAACATAGTTCTGGCCGGGCACGGTGGCTCACGCCTGTAATCCTAGCATTCTGGGAGGCCGAGGTGGGCTGATTGCTCAAAAGTCAGGAGTTCAAAACCAGCCTGAGCAAGAGTGAGACCCCATCTCTACTAAAAAAATACAAAGAAATTAATTGGCCAACTAAAATATATAGAAAAAATGAGCTGGGCATGGTGGCTTATGCCTGTAGTCCCAGCTACTTGGGAGGCTGAGGCAGAAGGATCCCCTGAGCCCAGGAATTTGAGGTTGCTGTGAGCTAAGCTGATGCCACGGCACTCTAGCCCAGGCAAAAGAGTTGAGACTCTGTCTAAAAAAAAAAAAAACAAAAAAACCCACATAGTTCTCCCTGGGTTCTGGGGTCTTCATTTCATTTACAAAAGCTCCCTCTCATGTAAAATTTTAGTTAAATACATTTGTTATGCTTTTCTTTTGTTAATCTGTCTTTTGTTATAGGGCATCATCATGAGCCTTATAATATAGGTGAGGAAAAGGTATTACCTTTTCTCCCCTGCAAAGCATTTATACTCAAGAAGAAACGTCTAATAAGTTTTTCCTGTCTTGGGAGTATTTGAATTGGGGATTTAAACAAAATTATTATTCCAGCAGTACCATTTTATGTCTCAGCAAGCTAATACAGAAGGCATGCTGCTTTTGTTTGGTTGGTTTGTTTGTTTGCAGGATGGGGTAATAAGGAATGTGTCAGTGGGCCCTTACAATCATGTAAATAAGTATTTCTTTACATGGCTGGCTGAGCCTCTAAATTTAACTACCAGTTCATAGAAAACATAGAGGACAGAGGAACATGATGAATGCCACTAAGGGAATGCAACCAGCAAAACCAGACAGTGAGAGCTTCTGTAGGACCTCTATAGCTTTCATAGCTTCTATAATTGAAAGAAAGAGAGAAAAATGTTGGGGGAACTTGCAGATTAAGAGATGTAAAACCCGGCCGGGCGCGGTGGCTCATGCCTGTAATCCTAGCACTCTGGGAGGCCAAGGCAGGCGGATCGCTCAAGGTCAGGAGTTTGAAACCAGCCTGAGCAAGAGCGAGACCACGTCTCTACTAAAAATAGAAAGAAATTAATTGGACAACTAAAAATATATAGAAAAAATTAGCCGGGCATGGTGGCTCATGCCTGTAGTCCCAGCTACTCGGGAGGCTGAGGCAGAAGGATCACTTGAGCCCAGGAGTTTGAGGTTGCTGTGAGCTAGGCTGACGCCACGGCACTCACTCTAGCC